>PRKT01001958.1:17990-30850 GCA_003671525.1 Saccostrea glomerata | reverse complement strand
TTATATATATATTTTTCATGTTATAACACGACATTCTTTTATCATCTTATGCGAAGTAATGTTTTTGTACTAAAAAGACCAATGATTGACATAAACTATTCTATGATGTTGATTTTGTTGTTTGAAATTTTACACCGGAAGTCTGTCAAGTGTATCCATGCGAGTAGGTGAGTGGTCTTGCAGTGGGCCACTCATCCTATAAACTCTATGTACTTTACCTGCTTTTGATGAAGAGACCGGAGATTGTCCATCAATAGACGCAGATAAGAAACTGACTCAGCTGATGTTCTCATCCATACGAGTACTTATACTCACCGCACCGGGAGATCTGCACATGAACTTCTTAATTTTTTGAAAATATGTGAAGTGCACTTTGTCTCCTTTATTTATGGGAAAGAGATTGAATTATCTAGCATGGACGACATGGAGACTCTCGCAAGGGAAAAGAACGACGAGTATGCCTCTATAATATACCCCAACACGGTCATAAAAGGAGTGGGGATTGTTACGGGATTTTCAGGAAATATAATGGTGTTTTCACTCTACACTTTCTGGATTCAGAACAATGAAAATTACCGTTACTTCATACCATTTCTAGCAGTGGTGGATGCGCTTGGGAGCTTGACGCAAGGAACTTTTTATCTCTTAGCTGACGAGTTTGCATTCATTTTTCCAAATGATATATTATGCCGATCTTTGTATTTTGTATTCACAACTTTGTCTGGAATATCTGCCCATTGTCTTTTAGTAATAGCTTTGCAACGTTATTTTTTGATTTGTGAACCATTTGGTTGGCAATTCTCACTGGCTACCAAGCGCCTAACTATATTGTTTATTACACTAGTGTCCTGTGTTTGTGCTTTTCCATTAATCTTCTACAGTGGAGTGAAAAAAGAAGAATTGTCTTTTAGAGGACAGAACTTTACAGGTTTCGTATGTAGAATGGTCATGGAAGTTTCATCTTCTACAACCATATACGTCGGTGTTCTGTTTCTTCTAACTCTAGGCAACGTCATTGCTACAGCAATTCTTTATGTTCCAGTTTGCAAGACCGTTTATCGGGCGATTAAGTCAATGAAAAAAAAAACACAGACACAAAACGGTTCCATCAACATGGGACAGCAGTCTGAGTCCATTCAAGAAACAATGCTTCACAATAACGATCACGTTTCTAAAGACAATGGTCTAAGCAAAAGTAAAATGCCTACGAGCACCAATGGCAACAGCACCTCGACCCGAATCAGCCTTATGTTCCTCATTGTGATAGCAGTGTACATTATTTCTTATATACCAGGTTTTATAGTAGTTTTGATTAATCACACCCATAAAAACTTTGATCCACTACAACTTTCTGATGCTGGACTGAATACTTGGAGATTCTTTAACACCATCTTCTTCTTTAATCATGTCTGTAACCCATTCATTTACTGGTACTATGACAAAAAATTCAGAAGGGCTTTGGCTAATCTTTGTGGCAAAAAGAACTAGAATATTAACTCGTTTAATAGACCCTCCGTTTTCTCTTATCAAGGACAGCACCGGATCAGTTTAAAAAAATATACAGTTTTTAACTTACATTGAGGGAGAGACCTGTTCTTGCAGATTTCCTATGCTACTGGATAATAGAAAGTTATCACCGTTGCCTCATGTATTGTAATATTTGACTGTCAACACCAGCTACAATAAACTCCATGGTAGAACTTATCTGTCAATATCAATGCTAATACATGTAATAATTTTGTATATATTATTATATCCCCTGTTTGAAAGCAGGATGGTAGTGACCGGGATGTCCGTGCGTACCTTACGCTTTGGGGTACCTATGTCTTATCCTCACACCTCTTCTTCAACAGAATGAAAATTAATTAGACTTTCAAGGATTCTTTGGTACATAATGCCATTGTGACCTCCTATTTTACTTTTTGATCGGAAATATATTACGGGTTTCCCATAGAAAAACATTGATGCTTCCATTCTTTCTATAGTATTGTAGGGCACTTATCTCTTATCTGCAACTCCTCCTATACCACTTAATAAAACTTATGATACTTTCTGATATCTTAATTATCTTTAATATCATAATTATTATTATTAATGACCATCATTCAACAAATGGGATTTTAAAGTGGTAAGCAATGTTTTTAAAGAGTCTTTTTGCAGTTTCTTAAACAAATCGATGATGAATCATTGAAAAAAACATGCATTTTACTAATCAAATCAATTTAAGTATTGCAGATAAAAGGATACGGAGATAACGAACAGTATTCAATATCAAAGTCCATAAAACAATACAAAATAGGAGCAGAGCAAACACGGGCCTCGGAAACATCATAGGTGGGATCAGGTGCCCTGGAGGAGTGTACGGGGATCCCCTGCTGACCAGTAATAGCAGCCGTGCACTCCTTGTCATGATCGGGAAATAACGGGAAAATCCGTCGTCAATTCAGTGTATAAAAAATGGACTAACAATTTGTATGAAAAACGTCGGTCAGCATTTGTCTCGATGATAAATTGTATTTGTTGACAAGGTCATTGTATCGACCATAGAATTTACAAAATGATGACTTTAAAAGAGACTGTTTATATTTTTGTTTCATCAACTTGTTTGTTAATAATTTACCTCGTTTTAGAAATTGTTCATACGTAGAGCATGCTCTTGCATATCGAATCAACTGAGATATATACACTCCATATGCAGGTGACGAAGGTATATTGCTACATAAGTAAGGGAAGTTGACCAAAGAAAAGTGAAAGTCATCACGTTTATCATATAGCTTGGTTGTTAGTTTACCATTTACGTCTTTTCAAGTAAAATATCCAAGTATGAAACAGATGTGTCACACTCTGTCGTATCTTTTATCTCAAGCTCACCAGGATATATCGTATCGACGTAGGAATGAAAATGACCATTGTTAATTGACAATACGTCGTCGATATATCTAAAGTCGTGTTGAAGGCCAAGAGTGTGTGTATTATTACTGCTGTGAATTTAACGATATTAATTATTTGAAATTCTTTTTAACCGAACTTTTTAACAGAACACACATTAAGTTTATTATACCAATTTGGCATTGAAGCCAGTGCAAGATAGACTGCAAGAGGCTAAAGATACAACAACATCTTATGTAATAAGTGTAGAAATGGGAAGTATTTACAAAACTAATGAGAAAGCTCTCTAAATAAGTTTCGAAAAAATATTCAAATATTCATTTTCTGAGAGCCTTAGGTGACATAAGAGAATTGAAGTTTTTCATAGAAATATACATGTAATAGAAAAATCTTATAATAAAGCTTTTCTTTACGAGCAAAAGGACCAAGATAAGTGTTGTACATGTATCCTTTGTATTCTCAGAGATATGTTATTGTTGAAATCATGGATTATCTGGTAGGCGGCCGGGGCACAAAGTGCAATATCGGAACAAAATTGCAACTTGGGTGAATATTTTGTCCAACCAATCATCTTGTAGGCGGCCGGGGCACAAAGTGCAATATCGGAACAAATTTGAAACTTGGGTGAATATTTTGTCCAACTGAACAAAAAAATGTTCTTTTAATAATTCGATGAATTAAAAAAATCCAGACAAAAAAATGGTAATGAGGTTTCTGTGAAAAACATCATTTGACAACAACGGTAAAAAAGTTAAAATTACAAAAACATTGAAACATCAAAAGGCCAAATACATTCATATATAAAAAGATGAACTTGCTACAATTGAATTATGTGAGGAGTTTGATCGAGGAAGAAAGTAGAAAAGACGGAAGGCAAGGAAAAAAAATACTATATCTGAACTTTCTTCAGAAAGGTTCCAACCCTAAAATCAAATAAATTGTTGCTGCATATCACTGTTCATTAGGTTTTTTGCTTTGTTTTCAGCTTTAAATTAAGTCCCTGAGACTCTTAGGTTGAAAATGAAAATAACGAAACCGTATTGCACATCCATATCATATCACCATCGTCCAATAATCAGATGTTAATATTGCCATCTGAATTGTGACAAATTTACAATTTGTGACAAAATGTAACATTTACTATTGTAATATTTTTACACTTGATATCTCGAATCCACACAAACTTTTAAGTTTTTTTTAGTCCTATCGAGTTTGATATAAAAGATGTTTAATTAAACTTGGACAACTGAGTATTTGTTTTTCAACTAACAATTTCGGCATCAAACAATAATTGAGATAAGTATGAACAAGAGCATAGGAAATATTCCTGTCTTAGATGTATATCTTTACTTTTTAACCATTTCTGTATATTTTATTTAATTTATTATCCCAAAAAGACCAAATACTATCATTTATTTTCTACTACTGTATAAGAAGAAGGACACCGTTATATTTTGTAGCTACATGTACCGATTGATTTATAACATACGTCCGTATACACTGGTGAGACATTTTATAACAGTGTGACTAAATTGGCGGCTAGATATACATGTATATGGGTCCTCAGATATAATGAGAGGTCAATCTAATATGGCGGAAAAATTCCTTATTAAAATCGTGTTCAGCATTAGTCATATTTAGAAAAAATCATTTGTTACTCAAAAACATTATAAAGCTTGAGTGAAAGTATTATTTGAGAATACACTTTGGCAATTAAGCAAAGTGCATAAAACTTAATATATCCCTATTGTTATTATCTTGGCTTAAAATCCAACATTAATATCTATCTTAAACAGGTACTAGTAGTGCTTCGTTCAGTTATTGGCAGCTAATGTCCCACGTGTAATTAAAACAATTTCAGGAAAATTAAACGTATATCTTAGCGTAATACCAGTAAGTGTATTTTTTTCATCATGATTTTTAGATAAATGGATTAATCTTTAAATGATATTAATGAGTAAAAATTTACGATTTTGACTTTCGTTTTTACCTTTTTACGATAAAGAACAGCTCAGGTAAAAATAACTGTCAGAAAAGAATGAAGATATCGATTATTTATTTGTAATTTTCCAATAAAGGACTGATGATGCCCAGAAGCGTATTTATCTTCGGGGAAACTTAATAAATATTAGTTGATTTGATATAATCTTGATGTTTTGATCATAATGTAGGCCTGAAAGAATTTTTAAAAAAGGGAAAACAATAAGAGCACAGTAGAGACACCTTATTGCAAAAAAATATACATGGATGAAAGAAGTTCACTACTTAAATTTAGATTGAAATATGAATAATTAACAAACTAACCCATAAATTTTGGAAATTCTTTATTTTTAAACAATTTGATCTGGCTCGTAAGTAATGTGAAACATTTTTATTGCTTTGTCAAAACCATTATAATCAGATGGTGACAAGAGTATAGAGCTTCGTAGGGTATAGCTTTAAGAACTCCATTTGAATGAATAATTTATTAAATATTTTTATTGAGTAATTATAATTTTTTTTTAATTGTAAGTTTGCAGAGGATCACTGCAGTAAACAGCAGATGAAAATTGCAACAAAAAATATTTTAATAAACGAACAAATTCTTTTGAGAATACAGGGATTGTCAATATCTCAATGTTATATCATCAAAAAAAATTGTTTTGATGGGTATTAATTTTATAGTTTAGGATAAAGCTTCATCAGGGCATCGCTTTAAGAACCCCACTTGAATTAATGGTAAAATGAATATTTTATTGATTAATTATAAGTTTACAAACCAGGAAATGTCAATCATTTTTATGTCTCAATGTTTTAAAATATTAAAGATAATTTGTACTGAATGCTGTTACATTAACTCTTTAATAATATTTTAAACTCCGGTTTTTACCCTGAATCATGATCAAAATGTTTCGTAACTCAATTGTAAAAAAAAAGGAGATAAGAATGATGTCAACAATTTTCGTGGTACATCTTTTGTAAATTATTTACGTGTTCTCAACAATAGGATATTGGAATGGGAACACTTCAGATATTGGCTGATGCACAATTTGTGTTCCGTAAAGGAATATCAACAACTGATGCTATTTTTTTTCTGCAATCGCTTATAAATAAGTACCTTTCTACTAAGAAAAGATTATATTGTTGTTTTGTTGACTTTCAAAAAGCATTTGATTCTGTTGATAGGATAAAATTATGGCAAAAATTATTTCATTTAGGCATCCAAGGTAAAATGTTAAAGATAATTAAATCTCTATACAATAATGTTAAAAGTTGTGTTAAATACAACGGTTTTCTCAGTCATAACGTTCAAAATGACATTGGTCTAATGCAAGGGGAAACATTTTTACCAATATTATTTTCACTATATGTAAATGATTTCGAGGTTGGTTTTATATCAGATAACTGTCCATATATTGATTTGCAGATGTTAGAATTATTCATACTTATGTATGCAGACGACATTATTTTTGCTGAATCTCCAGAAGGCTTACAAAAAATTTTTAACACACTGTACAGTTATACTGAAGAATGGAGCTTCTCTGTTAATGAAACAAAAACAAAGATTGTTGTCTTTAGAAATGGTGGTAAATTACGCAATAACGAATCCTGGTTCTATGATAATGCTGCATTAGAAATTGTGAATGAATGTAGATATCTAGATATTTTATTTAACTTAAATGGAAAATTTTTAAAAACACAGAAACATGCTGCTGAACAAGGAAGAAAAGCTATGTTTGCTATTTCAAGTAAATTAAAGAGGTATGAATTTAATGTAGAAACTCTATGTTCAATTTTTGATACTAGTACTTATGTATGCAGCGTATTACTTTATGGAACTGAGATATGGGGTATTCATAGATGTACTGACGTAGAATAGGTACATTTAAATTTTTGTTAGAATATTCTTGATGCGGGAAAGAAAGCCTCAAACAGCTTGATTTATCAGAGCTCGGGCGTTTTCCACTAGCAGTTACAATGAAATTAAGAATATTTAAATATTGGATCAAATTGAGAACAACTGAAAATTGCATTCTTTAGTCCTGTTATGAAAGTATGGTATTACGAAATGACAAATGGATTTTACAAATAAAAGAAGAATTGTCCCTTTTAGGCCTAGGCCAACTTTGGACGGAAAATAATCTAAATGATAGAGCTTACAACATTATAAAACAACGACTTCTGAATGTTTCAAAGCAAACTATACTAGAAAATATATCAAACTTTTCAAAAGGTAATTTATATCAACATTTAATTGACTATTTCTGTTTGCAGTGGTATTTAACAAAACCTATTGACAACAAAATTAAAACAGCCATTAACAAAATTTAGGTTATCGAATCACACGTTGAATATAGAAACAGGTCGACACCTGATTATTCAATGAACAATTAAGAATGATAGATTATGTACATGTTGTAATCTCCATGATGTAGAAGATTAATTTCATTTTATTTTGAAATGCCCATTATATATTGAGCTAAGAAATACATTTTTGAAAAAGTACTATTATACTAAGCCAAGTGTCTTTAAATTAATTCAGCCGTTAAGCTCCAATAATATTAAAGGTCTCTTAAATTTGGGCAAATTTTTAAATGCTGCAACAATGTTAAGAAAAAATAAAATTGATGTTTAGTATTATTTTTATATATATATGTTCTTTACGTTCACTCTCTCTGTATGTTTTTTTTCTTATCATTATCATGTTTGTATTCTCTGATGAGCCAGTTGGCTGAAAGAAATATAAAAAAAATGAAACGAGTACCGTATAGTATTGGGTTTTATAATGAGATCACTTTGAGAACCCCACTTGAATGAATAAATAATCACTGTGAATACACAAAGAATAAAGAATAACGGATGAAAATTGCAACAAAAGAAATTTAGATAAACGAAGAAATTCTTTTGGCAAAATAGGCTTAATCGATATCTTAATGTAATTACATAAATTATGACTTAAATGAATATTTTATTGAGTATTTATAAGTTCACAAATCAGGAATTTTCAATTTATTAATGTATTGAAATATTAAAGCTAATGTGTACTGATGGATACAGTATAGTATTAGTATTGTATAGAGTTTCATTATGGCATCACTTTTAGAACCCAACTTGAATTAATAATTTATTAAATAATTTTCATTGAACAATCACTGTAAGTACATATAGGACGTCTGCACTTAACAACAGAAGAAAATTACAACAAAATAAATTATGATGAACGAATGAATTCTTTTGAGAATACAGGCATAGTCAAATCTCAATGTAATAACATGAATATAAATTTGTACAGACAGGTTTTTTGCCATCACGATTTCTTGAATCTCATTAGGATAAGGACCGCTACTTTTAATGTTTTACATGTAGGGCTTGTGAGTGGACATTGAATTAAAAAAAAGTTTAAAAGTTAAACAAATGAAAACATGTGATCTATAAAGGTTTTGAAAAAATCTGAAGAAGAACCATGGACCATGCATATGAAGATATAACAACATTTTAGTTAGGACACCTTTTTTAAAATTAGTGTCTGAAAAAACATTCAAATCTTGGTCCACCGATATAATATGCTAAAAAAATTTACATCGGAAAAATCTTTTAAATTTTCTCTATACAAGGCAACAGGACCATCGGAATGTAAGCATGCAATGTCAATTCAAAATTGTTGAAATCATGGTCCCACTGGTAGAGGGCACATTTTGGGAAATCGACATATGTATAAAATACATGATTACTGTCTTGAAATATAAGCGATATTTGGGCGAGGCTTGCCAAGCTCTCTTACGTTTTCGACCCGAGCCCAAATATTGCTTATATTTCAAGACAGTAACTAGTTGCTTTTTGGGCAGAACACAGAAAGCATGTTAGGTGTTGCTTAGTCGATTTATGAGCAATTCACACAAGCACTTGTTTCGGTAAAATATCTCTAACTCATACTATTATAATAATCATACAATGGGTTAAAAAATAATTACCGAAACAAGTGCCTGAGGTAATTCATATGAGTAAATAATCCATTCAGACCATTCAAGTGAGAATGACCTCTTTATAGAGATTTGCATCTTTTTAACCTAAAAAAACAACAACCACAGACTGATCGGATTGTACAGAGGCTCAAAGATACTTGTCCACATGCATGTTCTTTTGAGATTATCAGAGACAAGGTGTTTTACATTAAGTAAATACAACCATCTTTCTTTTGATTTTCTCCTGTGGTTTACCAATCATGTAGAGGAATCTAATTACTTCTGATTTATCGTGTACATGTATTCAATCGATTTGCTTTATAGTTAATAAAGTCATTTCAATATCCAAGACCATCTTTCTCTATGTATGGTTTGGTAAGCTCCAAAATTTGAAAGCTGTAGAAAATTGTGACACATTTTTTTTTCCAAAAAATGAAAATATTGACAAAATTATGAAAAGAAACTATGAAAAGGAGACCTTGACAATCAACTTTGGTTGGTTGATTCTGAATTGACAGGAATTGATACTTAGCGAGCAGCTTCAGTCGGAAGGCATTTCAAAGTAAACAGGCATCACAATAAACAGGCTTGATGACCAGGAACATGTACGTAGAGTATAGTATTCTTATGGTATTGTGTCTATTACAAGGAGCAGTGTTAACAGGTGAGTCAAAGGTATTCAAAACAAAAAGTAAGTTATTAGAGTTTACAACAAAATCCAAAAAAAGGAAAAAATTATTGTAAATATTTGTTCTCATCTACATGTATAAATAAAATTTAAAATGATTAATAATTGCAAAATTAATTTTTTTTAACTGTTCACTTAACTTTGCATATTCATAAATCAATTCTAGATTTATTAGATTATTAGAAACAATGGGTCTCAATATGATTGATATATTTAAAGAGACATTTCTATATTGCTTGTGTGGTGTACAGTTTTAAGTAATGTTTGGGGGATCTCTTTGTCCGACATTTCTGGCGCGGTTTTAAAAGATGGAGATCATTTTGGTCATGGATTATTTAGCGTAAAGGTTAAACGTTTCTGACCCAGTACACAAAAGTCATGTTCTCTTAACTTTTCCAAGTCCCAAGACTACGACTTAGTTAATTTAAAAGGCGAAGATAACGGACACTGATCAATCTCAAAAACCTACTTACAATACAGATCTCAGGAGAGTGCAGAAAACACGGACCCTCGGAAATTCCAGAGGTTTTATAAGGTGTTATATTCGCCGTCAGTCCTAAGTATAGAAACATGGGATCAAAGGGATACATGTATAATCAACGTAGCAAGGGAAAACGAGATTTTTGGATTAATAAAGACGATTGCATGGTCCTCATATATGATTGCGCCCAAGACAATATATTATATGAGGACCATGCAAACGTCTTTATTAATCTATACATTTTTTCCTAACCTAAATTCCATTTTTGTGAAACTTTGTATAAAAACTTAAAAATCTATGTGATAATCTTTTTATTTTACTCACATAAATATAAATTAGGTTATTTTCAGGATTTGATAAAAGTTTGTTTGTAAACATCCGTCCTAAATTGTTTTTCAAGTAAATGCAAAAGGAGGAGCAAAGATACATTCTGTGATGTACTTCATATATATTTTATATGTTCATTTGAGTTTCTGACTCAGATAATGAAGAATGCAAATTACCCATGTTGCAACAAATTTAATGATTTGTAATTTACAATTGACGGAATAATGTGTAAAAATGATGGAACCCAGCGGCAAATGTCAACGTTGATAAATCATGTAAAACACTTTCACACAAAATACTGTATTTGTTATTTTCAAAAGTGAACAATGGCACATTGCAGTTTTGATCAAATTATTTGTTTTTGGACAATGAGTACATTTGAGATTAGATATTATCCTCTTTGGCTTTCGTTAATTTTCAGATATAAAATGGTGATTTTAAGGGCGCCTTATGCTTTGTTAACTAATGCATATGTTTCTAAAAATATAATTGAACTTGTTTTTGTGTCCGAACAATAAAATTTCACAGAGTAGACTAAATACCTTTATTTAGGAAAAATCAGTAGAGGTATGATAACTCCATTTATTTCATGGAACTCTTAGGATGCCTTTAACAGATAACTGACACTACATGTAATTTCAAAAGTTAAAAATTGAATTGTTCAATAATGTTCAGACCATAATCGATTCAACTTAAAGTCGTGGCGATTATATACTTTGTTAAATTACAATGAATCTACTTGTATTTATTCGCTGAAATTGTTTTAATGCTTTAGATGTATATATAGAATTTTAATTCAATCTAAATGTACCTTCGTGTTGTTGTCTTCTGCATTAAAAAATTGTTAGAGGTTTTATTTTAAAAATCCAAACGTTCCTATTGGTTAAGGAAAGAATAAGTATATCAGTGGCGGTGCATTAATTAAACTCTCTTAAGAGAAAGTAGAGAATGTGTCTTTGTTAGGAAAATGGTGACCTTTTGGGGATTCAGAAGTCAGAAAATAGGATCTCAAACACTTTTTTGGTCATATCGCCTTTAGGCTCATTCATTATTTTTTCATCTTAAAACATTCAGGTATTTGATTTGAAAATCCGAACTCAAAATTAAACCCAATTCTAAACAAAAGTGATTGCAAATATTCTCTTTTCATTTTCACGAAGCCGAAACATAACTGCAACACAAAATTAACTATTTACGTATATGTGACCCGTCATATATTTAATGAATTAGAAGATTCTTTCTATCGAAATGTTCATTCTTATTCAAAAGAAGAAATATATTATTCTAGTGTTTAGTTTACGGTTTTACTTTTCCAACCGTTTTTTTTTTCTTAATATGATTGAAGGAATATTCTACTTGAAAAATATTTTGAAGAAAAAATACGAGGGTTGATCCAAAATTAAGGTAACAGTGTCCATATCTTTTGTATTTAGTGTCATATTATAAAATACAATATACCAAAATATGCACATACAGTATATAGATCTAATCAACATCGAAACTTTTGTTTAATAATGTTACAATTGAATTAATTTTATAGATGTATACAACATCAAGCATAGGGGGTGTCGTCGCGTCACATCTAAACGTCACATTTTAAAGAATATTTTTCCGGATGAGAAAGACAAACACATTAAAACATGTTAAGCGTGTCTTATCGCCCAAAAATTTTATGAGACAGAAGTGACTTATATGTGTTTCTTATGATCAGTTAAAATCAAATGACGCCATTGTTAATTTTTATTTTAAAAATGTGTTTGACTCTGAATCAAAATGGGGGAAAACGCCGTAATGAGCTGTAATGCATTTTGTATTTTTACCTCAAAATGGGGAAATTACCAGTATAGACATCTAACACTGATTGATAAGACTCACAATGATAAAAAATAAAGAAGAGTCTTGTTTATAAATAATTTCAGCGAATTTAGGGAGTACGATAGGGCATTGTATTATTATCGGAAGACAGGAAGACTAAAAGAAGAGAGGTCGGAAGGAAACGTTCAACATGGTGTCTGATTTTGTGAAAAGACATCGTGTATCTGTAAATGGATACGGAGACTGTCTTATTATACTGTTCAGGAATTTGTGCACGTATTCGAGAATCTCAAGTACTTTTTTATTGGGAAACGTTTTTTAAGTATGACGGCGCATATCTATGGCACGCCAAATCCACAAAAATGAGCAAAACATAGCTTCACAGTCGATAAACTAGGTTTATCGGTTGTAAACTATAGTTTACGGACTGTAAACTATAGTTAACAACGTTAATCTATATTTTACATCTGTAAACCATAGTTAACGCGAAATTCTATGTTTCACAACCGTAAACTATACTTAACGTCGAAAACAATCATTTGCGATTGCAAAACATAGATTATCTGATAAATACAGTTTCACGATTTGTAAACTATAGTTTACAAACCGTTAACTATAGTTAACGATCTGATAAATATAGTTTCACGATTTGTGAAACTATGATTAACAACTCTTAACTATAGTTTACGATTGTAAACTATAGTTTACAAACGTGAAT
>PRKT01001957.1:0-34261 GCA_003671525.1 Saccostrea glomerata | reverse complement strand
AAAAAAAAGAATGGGTGCAAAGGCTTCTTAATAATTAGTTTTGTACTTTTGTTTTAAACCCAATTAACTTAAGACATTAATTGCCTCGCCAAGATTTCTCGGGGAAGTTCACAGATTAACGTTAATTCAGCTTTTATTGAGTTCGCTCTCCGGATAGAATGCTAAGGTTTTCTTGGCATGTTTCCTTTCTTAGAAAGGATATCTTTCTATATTGCTAAAATCAACTTTTAAAAATATATAACAAAAACAAAATAATTAATAAGGAAAAAGCAATACTGATAAAATTTTGTTCTGGAGTAAAAATACAAATTTATATGTACATCAATTTTAAAATAAAAAAAAAATGCATTCTTTTATTTAAGCATAATTTTTCTTTGTATCTAGGCAATAAAGTGTATTTTTTCATTTAATTGAGTGACTGAAAGTAATGGCGATCGACTTCTGCAGGATGGGCAATGTGATACCTCCATAGACCTAAAGAATACATGCTGAGTACATATTGCTCCTAATAGAGAATTAATGGGTGGAAGATCTGATAACCATATGTATTTAATTATGTGGGATTGTTTTGCATAACATGGAATAAAGAAAGTAACTTTGTAGACACTATATTTTGAACTAAGATAGAATGCCTTTTTTTTTATTTTGGCAACTTCTCCCGAACCCTTTCGACAAGACATGTAAGATCTGTTGTCGAAAAGTTTTGCTAAAAACAGTTTTATCTTTTAATTTCTCAAAAAAAACTTAGTCTATCTGTGCATTTTTTAATTATTAAATATTTCAAAGAGAGTAATGCTAAAACACTCGGGAATTCAACTTAATGAAAAAATTCGATATCAGCCAGTGTAAAAGAAAAGACAATCTCGGCCTTATCCCAGTTCCCCTGTAGTTAAATTCTTTTATATACATGTATATTAATTCTTTAAATTTGTAAATATACAAATTATACAGTATTAGTGTTAAAAGTTAAAAAAAAAGGCACGTTTAAATTAAAAAAGAAGAAATAGACAGATTGTGTAACTGTAATTACGCTACATAAAATAATATATATTTCAAATTTTTACTATCATTCTTCACAATTTTTGCAGTCTGACATCCAATAATCTGTAAATAATAAATTACAATAGGATCGAAAGACACTGGCATAAAGATAGCAAATCATTTACAATATTGGAGTTCTATTGTCAAAAAAAGTTTTTTTTATAAAGCTTATTTTTCTCTTTTTTAATCTCATTGTGTTAGTGTAAATATATCATCGAAAAGGAATAATTGTCCGTGATTTTTTTCACATCTTCATGGTCTTTGAAACCGCATATTTACAAAAAATAATAAATACTACGACACGAGTACATAATGTTAATAAACTTGCAGCAGAGTATAATGTTAAATATCAACAAATTGTAAATAATAGTATGGCAACTTGTGCTTTTGACAGGCTTAGATTTTGATGGTGAGAAAATGTTGAAATTACAGCTTAATTTAGGTCAGATTATTATGACATGGCCGCAGCTCTATCCAATACAAAAAGTTGATCAAGTGTAACAGCGGGGATTCATACAGCGGAAAAGAAAATGGTGAAATGATGAGAAGCAGACCATCTCAATTTTCTCTCATAACAATCTAATTTATTTATCTTGAAAACGATGGATTTGTTTTTAAGTTCTGTGTTAAAACAGTTTATTTTTCCGTTTCCCGATTTATATACTACATAATGATTTGTGTGTATGGATGTTTTGAAATTGGCGGCATCGGATATTTGCATTCTGCCCAGTGGTTCATCTACTTCAAAGTCACAGAGAACACAAAGCAAGTTAGGGAAAGAAAACCAAGTTAGACTGCCCCACATTCTGTGAACGCAATTATTTCAGGAGTGGTTTAAGTGACGACTGGACATAAAAGTGACTGTTTTCTGATGAATGGAGAAATATTGAAACCAATACCAAACATTGAACAATAAAGGTATATTTACAATTATATAATTATGTATATGTTACGATAAGTGTAATTAAGGTAGTGTCTTCAAATGAATTCTACCCTTAACTACAGTTCATGAGGATTTCGATCCTTAGTCAAATTAGTTGCTTTCATTTATCTCTCTGAACTCCCCTTTTAAAATTCAAGGCATAGTAATTAGTGTTTTAATTGAATATGTCCTGTATGAACTAATCTGAATGCAAAATCGTGATTAATGCGATAGTATATGATCTGGTTTTATATGAGAAAATTGACATCATCCTCAAATAAAATTTATCTTGTCTTAGTTTGTCTAAATGTGTGTGTAGACTGGGGGTATATGTACGTGTTCTTTAAATGAATGAAATTTCCATACGAAAACCCAACGGAAAGACTATTTTTCAATTTTACAAAAATTGTGCACAACATGTAATCCGGCATGCCTGAAGAAATAAATGCCCATGGGTTTTGAAAAATTGAAAGTTTAAAAACAATAATATAAGATGAATTACGAGTCTAAAAATTTTATCAATAGGTCAACTATGGATTTGTTCAGAATATGGCGGCCAGATTACTTTTGGACATGTTGGAAATGCATTCAGCTAGTGTTCAATTGCATAAGCCATAAGGAAAGCATAGAAGTGGAGCTTCGGTCAAAGAAAGTAAATGTGATACATGTAGATGTGTTTGAAATCAAATTGTTCAACAATAATCAAGAGAAGGACTTGCCTCCTTCTCCTTTTTCCTTCTCGGATATAGACTGGACAATACAGTTTTCAACGTACTTTGAATATTGTTTGTGACGTCAACATGCTACTGCATGCACATTGAACCCCCTCCGATCCTTGAAAACGGCTTGAAATCAGTTAAAAGTATGGATTGTATGTTGTTTATTGATAGATTAAAAAATAATGTATTGCATCATTAGTATATTGAGATGAAAATGTCCCTCGAAAGTCTTTTTTCAATAAGATGTAACATGTATGTTTTTTTCCTGTAAAAAAGTGTATATTGTATCAATTTATTTTTAGAGGAAATGAACCCTCTGATGTTCTGCTGTTTTCTATATATAATGTTTATTTTCTTACTGCAAATAATGACTGTAAAATCTAGTATATGAAAGATGGTTGTTCTGGCTTTGAAATACTGAATGTTCAATGAACCAATGTGAATTAAGAGAGGAAATTTACCCAGTAAACTTTTGCTATTTTCAAACTGTAAATGGTAATAGTTAGCACTGTAACACTGATATTCTTTGGTGGGACATTTACTCCTTAAACATTGGTCAAATCAAAAAGCTATGTAAACGATGGTTGCTTTGGCTTTCAAATACTAAATGTACAATGCATCAATGTCATTTTTGAGAGGAAATTTACTCTGTAGATTTTGTTAACTTGAAAATGTTAACGTTTTATAGATATGTTGAAAACTGTACATGTGTATCAGTGCTATACCATGCGGGGGGATGGTATTTACTCCGTAAAGTTAAGCTGTCGAAAGGACCCAATATACAGTGTATCAATGTCATGTTTGATAGGACACTTACTCTGTAGATTTTTGCTAATTTCAAATTGTAATTGTAGTAGTAAACACTGTATGAGTGATATTCTTTGGGAGGAAATTTTCTTCGTAAAATCTACAAGCTATGTAAACGATGGTTGCGTTGGCTTTCAAATACTGAATGCACATTGCACCAATGTGAATTTAGAGAGGAAATTTACTCTGTAGATTTTTATTACTAAACTGTAATGTTAGTAGTGAACACTGTATCAGTGAAATTCTTTGGGAGGAAATTTACCCTGTAAAGTTTTGTTATATAAAGGCTATTTGCTTTTGAATTGACTACTATATATTTACTGTATGAATGTCATTTTGAGAGTACATTTACTCTCTAGATTTTTGCTATTTTCAAATTTTAATGTAGTTGTGAACACTATATCAGTGATTCTCTTTGGGAGGAAATTTACTCCGTAAAATCTAGCTGTGTAAACGATGGTTGCTTTGGCTTTAAAATACTGAATGTGCTATGAACCAATGTGAATTTAGAGAGGAAGTTTACTCTGTAGATTTTTTATTATTACCAAACTTCAATGCTAGTAGTTAACACTGCATCAGTGACATATTTTGGGAGGAAATTTAGCCCCTAAAATGTAGCTGTCCATTACACTGTATCATTGTCATTTTGAGAGGAAATTTACCCTGTAGATTTTTGCTTTTTTCAAATTGTAATGTTAGTAGTGAACACTGTACATGTATCAATGATATTCTTTGGGAGGAAATTTACCCCCTAAAATGTAACTGTCTATTACACTGTATCAATGACATTTTTGAGAGGAAATTTACTCTGTAGAAGTTTGCCTTCTTCAATTTGTAATGTGGTAGTGAAAACTGTTTCAGTGGTAGTCTTTGGGAGGAAATTTACTCAGTAAAATCTAGCTATGTAAACGATAGTTGCCTTGGCTTTTAAATACTGAATGTACAATGCACCAATGTGAATTTAGAGAGGAAATTTACTCTGTAGATTTTTGCTATTTCTAAATTGTAATTGTTGTAGTGAATACTGTATCAGTGATATTCATTTAGGAGGAAATTTACTCCGTAAAATCTTATTATATCAAGGATAGTCGCTTTTGAATTGACTACTGTATGTTAACTGTATCAGTATCATTTTTGAGAGGAAATTTACCCTGTAGATTTTTGCCTTTTTCAAATTGTAATGTGGTAGTGAAAACTGTTTCAGTGATAGTTTTGGGAGGAAATTTACTCCGTAAAATCTAGCTATGTAAACGATGGTTTGCGTTCATTAAACTTTTGATATTCGCACCAATAAATATCTTGTAAACTGTGTTATTTGTTGAGTTTTGTCAATACCTAAGGGCAAAATGCTTAAAACAGAAAAAAAGATTTTCTGTTTTGATTTTGGAATGCGTTAATTGTAAATATGTTTATATGGAATAATATATGGTCTTATCGTTGACTTGAGGAACAAGTAGGTCGACTATTATTTTTTAAATCAGATCATTGCTGAGGGAAAATATTGTATTTGATTATAATAATAATGGTTTATTTATTTTCATCTTTTATATTAGGTCAAGGAAGATTTTTGTACAGCAATCTTCGTTATGGGAAGGGAAACCGAGAGTTTTCCCGCACTTCTGATATTCGTCACACTGTGACGGGATATCATTTTAATATCCTTTCACACTGTGACAGCATATAATTTTATTCAATAAATAAATTAAAGTATTTCACGGGTAAAAATGTAATAACTAATTTTTGCAGTGAGACTTGACTGCTGAATCGAACTGTAACGGTCTAAGGATTCAGGGGTACATGTATATTTTAGTCTTTGGTCATAACGGTATGGTCAGAGATTAAAATTTAAAACCATAACGCTAGAGTTCTGCATCTAATTTAGACTCAATCTACTGTTGATATAAGATAAAATGAATGCATTTATTCTAATTTATATCGACAATCTTTAATGTATATACAATTTTTAATCAATCTAAGAAATCAAAACCTTAGATGAAGATAAGAAATCAAATACTTAATTTTTATGTATTTCCTCTATCAGGAAAACGACCGCTATTTTTGTTTTTCAATACTTCGTCGCCTTTCAAGTTTTACAAAGTATTATTTCATTGTGTTCGGAAAAATAGGCAGGAGGGGTGGGTAGGGGTGGGGTTATTGTTAATCTTTACACACTTGACACTTATTCATAACTTCATTTATATGTCATCAACCTCGGAAACAAAGTAGACAAAGTATATATGTGCCAGAGTGAAATTTGTAGATATATTTATTGAAATATTATGATTAATCAATTTATTATTTTCATTATTTAGAAAAATTATTTGAACCATAAGTATGCTGAATATGAATATATTTAAGCTACTGTAAGTTATTTTCTGAATAAGATGTATCACTCATGTGAATATTTTTAACTTTTACACACTGTACCTATATTTAGAAGGGAATACCCTTTTCCTTGTTTTTCATTGGTCAGTGTGGTCAATTGTAAAGAATTTGGCCATGTGATACTTTTGGTGGGAGATTTTCTATTGTGTGATTTATGTAGTTCCTGTGCTGCAGTCTTTGTTGTGTCAGTCAGGTTATCCAAATTTTATGCTATAATTGGAATCTGTTTTCATAATCAGGTCAGTTAATTTGTATATTTCCTTTATAGTTTTTATATTAGATACATAAATATCTGTTCTGTGATATTAGAAATATCTAGATACCTATTCTATCAAAATGGCTGATTGCATTGAAAACATGAGTATAAGTGTAAAATTGATTTTGTAAGGAAATACAGAAATTATAAATTAACTATAGATATAGCACAGTGGATTTAATAGCTGAATTAAGTTAGTGTATTTATTTTTACCTTTAGATAGATTTCACATGATCAGAGAATGTATTGATAAAGTCATTGTAAGATGATCTTTACACCTCATGTGAGGTAAGCATTATTTCTAGAGTATTATGTTTGAAATATATATGTCATGATACATCTAGGATCACAAAACTGATGAAACATACATGTAAATATTTTCTTTATGAATTCATGTGAAATAAGGTTTTACATGAGGGTATGCAGTGAAAGTTAAATGAGTATATTATCAGTATATTTATAATACTTTGTTTATTATGATAATGAACAGTCATAGATATTTTGATAGACACAGATTTTTTTGATTCTTGTGTACAAAGGGAAATAACTGGTATTTTCATTTTATTCTGAGACATAAGCGTAAGAGTTATCTTTCTTGCAATGTTGTTTATTAAGCTTTTACTATGTTACAGGGTCAATTCAATACATCTAACTGTTCCAAAATAAATGGTGTAAACTTCAACTGGAGTTGTTCATTTCATCTCCAATGAATTTGAACCACCCTAAGACCCCGGGTTACAATGGCGCCCAACAGAATTACGGGATGACGTTTCCGGAACCGGAAATTGCTGCTCCACGGTTTTGACTTTGAGTTTAGCGACAATTTGTTTACTTCCGGTAGTGAAAATTTCCAACAAACTTTCGATTGAACATTTATCTAGACTTTGTTAAAATGAACAGTGACTTTAAATGTACTTGCATATTTATTTGAATGCATTGTATTTTTTTTTCCTATCATCTGAGTAGGACTATAGTATTTTAATGCCAGTTAGACTTGATTTTTGTTTACAATGCATGTTGAAAAATTTTGTTGCAGGAAAGCTAAGTGAATGTTAATCATGTTTCTATCAACAGGCTAGTTCTTATTCAAAGTTACTCTACAGGATCTGTGATTCATATAAGTGAATGTAATTATTTCTAGTGATTCATTATGAAATTTTGTGAAAAAAAAAAAATAGTGAAATCTCTTTGTGAAATCTCATTATGGCAACTGGTATTGATGGTGAAAAAGCAATCACTACCCAACCAACAAGTCCAATCACAACAACCGCACCAAGTACAGTTACTGCACCTCAGAAAATTGAATATGAAAAAATGTTTCTAACATTCAAAGCTATGGGATTAAATCCAAAAGGCGACACGCAAGGATGATCATATATCAAGGACTGGAAAAGCCAATAGAAAACATTCTCTAGACCCTGGATAGTGTGTATGGCGGTGTACAGAGTAAAGAACAATTGTTAGCTGAATTTTATGGTGCCAGACAGAAGGAAGAAGAAGATATTACAGCATGGAGTGCCCGACTTGAGGATATTTTAGGAAAAGGTCTGGAAAATGGAATCATAAAACACACAGACATGAACTCTATGTTACATTCCATGTTGTGGACTGGACTGCGACAAGAAGTAAAGGACATTAGTGGTTATAAATATGACACTATCAAGGACTACTACAAACTTAGAATTGCTTTACGGCAAATAGAAAAAGACCACATTCCAAAGAGATCATCTAAACCAAACATTGTGAAGTCAGCCAATATCTCATCAGAGATGGAAGAACTCAAAGAAATGGTGCAACAACTATCTCACAAAATGTCAACAAGTCAACAACCTCAATTTCCTCAAGTGTACAGAGGAGGATACAGGAATAACAGAGGAAGATCTAGAGGCTGGTATACTGGACCGCGCCAACAGAAATATTCATATGCATCACCAGCTGACAACAACCAAGTACAACAACAACAAGCAACATCCAGCGAAGTAATCTGTCGTCGATGCAGACAACCTGGACACATCGCTATAGGATGCCGGGTCAGGCTAGACTATTCACAGTGCAATTTAAACTCCAGGAAGCCTATACAGAGGGGCCGGTATTAGGCTGGAACAAAAGGATATCTCGTGGTCCCATCGTAACCAACAATCTCGTAAAAACACCTATACCACCAGGGATATTTGGAAGTCCCACAGAAACAGAAATTATTTTGAATGGAAAAACTTTACCAGCTCTACTAGATACAGGATCCACTGTTTCCACCATAGGTGAATCATTTTATAAGAACTTTTATAGAACTTTCACAGAGTGTTGAGATGAAAACTTTAGATGATATCCTACAGATCAAATGTGCAGGAGGTACTCAATTACCGTATAAAGGCTATGTTGAAGTGAGCATTAATATTCCTAAAACCTGCTGTGAAACAACACAACATGTAATGCTCGTGGTACCTGACAGCAATTACAGTCAACATATACCTGTTTTGATTGGAACTAACATATTAGAATCTATGATGCACCAATTAAAACAAGAACATGGAGTGAGATATTTACAGACTGTTTCTCTGACTACACCTTGGTATTTGAGCTTCAGATGTTTATCCCTAAGAGAAAAAGAACTGAAGAAGAATGACAATAGACTTGAGGTAGTAAGAACTGTGAATAGAATTATCATTCCACCGAACAGTGTTGTTGATGTTGAGGGATATTACGACAAAGAAATTCCGTACCAGAAAACATCATCAATATTACAGTCATCTACTTTAGCACCTGACTACAGAGACATTGATGTACAAACACCTATAGACCGTATCATTATAGGAGAAATGGAATCATTTCTGTTACATTGTCCAATGTTACAACAACAACTGTATCCATTCCACCCATAAAAATCATTTGTGAAGTACAACCTGTTATTGTTGAAAATGATCCTATACCATGGAAATCAGAGACAACACAACTATTAGATGAAGTCGATATTACAGAAAGTGATCTAACCAAAGAACAGTTAAAGAGTGGAAAAGATCTTATTATGACTTATTCAGACATTTTCAGCAAGGGAGATCATGATGTCGGACATACGGATATGATAAAACACAGGATAGATCTTATAGACGATGTGCCATTCAAACAAAGATATCGAAGGATACCATCCGCCATGTATGATGAAGTGAGGTCACATTTAAGACAGTTATTGGACATTGGTATCATTAGACCATCTCATTCACCTTATGTGTCTAATGTAGTGTTAGTGAGAAAAAAGAACGGTACTCTCAGGATGTGTGTTGACTACCGACAATTGAATAAATTAACCAAGAAAGACAGTTATGCCCTTCCGAGGATCGAAGAACTTCTTGATTGTTTATCTGGAAACAAATTCTTTTCACATATCGACATGAAATCTGGTTATCACCAGGTGGAGATTTATGAAAAAACAAAGAACGCACCGCATTCTCGGTTGGACCCTTAGGTTTCTTTGAATATAACCGTATGCCTTTCGGTTTAACCAACTCACCAGCGACCTACCAAAGACTTATGGAAAATTTACTAGCAGATTACAACTTGAACGTATGCTGTGTTTTCATAGATGACATTATCATTTTTGGAAAAACTTTTCAGGAACACCTTCAGAACATTGAATTAGTATTTAACCGCATTAGAGAGGCAAATCTAAAGATATCTCCTGGAAAATGTGAATTCTTTAAGAGGAAAGTGAAGTTCATTGGTCATGTCGTATCAGAACAAGGTGTCGAAATGGATCCAGATAAAACAGAACGAGTCATCAACTGGCCAAAACCCAACAGTCCTGAGGAATTGCGTAAATTCCTTGGCTACTATAGGCGATTTATTGAAAACTTCAGTCGTATAAGCAGACCCTTAACAGATCTCATGCCAACACCACTTAAGAAGAAGAAGACAGGAAAGAATAAGAAACCAAAAGAATGGAAATGGGGAACAGCTTAAGACAAAGCTTTTGAAACACTCAAGAAACATCTGACTTCTGCACCTATTCTTGGTTATGCCAACAGTTCTCTCCCTTACAAACTGCACACTGACGCTTCAGGTGATGCTTTAGGAGCTGTACTATATCAACACCAAGATGGACATAAACGCGTTATAAGCTATGCCAGCAGAGGTTTAAACAAAGCAGAAAAGAATTACCCACCACACAAAAGAGAATTCTTAGCACTTAAATGGGCCATCTGTGATAAATTTAAAGACTATTTATACGGACAACAGTTTACAGTTTTTACCGACAACAACCCGGTTACTTATGTCTTAACAACAGCAAAACTTGACGCAACTGATCACAGATGGTTGGCAGCTTTAGCAGCGTTTAACTTCGACATTAAGTACAGACCTGGAAAGAGTAATGCTGATGCAGATGCTTTAAGGCGTTTGAGCATTGAGACAGTCCAAGCTATCTGCAATTCTGCTGTTTCATCATATGTGGAATCTCTGACTCTTTCACCTGACGTCGTACGTGATGATATGGATCCAAGTGGTACCAGCAATGGTAACATCATAGACTGGGCAAAAGCACAGTCCTTAGATCCAGACATACACCGTGTCATTGAGTATGTGAGAAGTAAGCAGAAACCATTAAGGAGAGAGATAGGATCCAGTGCACTACTCAAACAGTTTAACCACCTCAAACTCATAAATGGAGTACTTCATCGTGTGAAATGTATAGATGAAGAAACCAGACACCAGCTTGTATTACCTATTCAACATGCGTCTGCAGTGTTAGAAGCTCTTCATGACGACATGGGTCATCCTGGCAAGGACAGGACATTATCCTTAATTCGTGACCAATTTTACTGGCCAGGGATGCATAAAGACATAGAAACTTGGATAGAAGAGTGTGGTAGCTGTACTAGAAGAAAGACCCCTACAAATCAACGTGCACCTTTGGTAAACATAACAACCACTTCTCCATTAGAGTTAGTTTGTATGGACTTTCTTACCCTGGAACCATGCAAGGGAGGCTATAAACACATTCTGGTTGTCACAGACCATTTTACCAGATTTGCCATGGCCATCCCCACAAGAAATCAATTAGCCAAGACAACTGCCGAGATGTTCTATAATCACTTCATTGTTCATTATGGCATCCCGGAGAGAATCCACTCTGACCAAGGCGCCAATTTTGAGAGCCGAGTGATTCAGGAACTTTGTAAAATCATGGGAATGAAAAGGTCCAGAACTACCAGCTACCATGCAATGGGTAACGGCATGTGTGAGCGTTTTAATCGTACTTTGCTCAACATGTTAGGTTCCTTAGATCCAAGTAAGAAAGCCAACTGGAAAGCATATGTAAATCCACTGGTTCATGCATATAATTGTACCCGTCATGACAGTACTGGCCAAACACCATATCTTTTGCTGTTCGGAAATAATCCTAGATTACCAGTAGACGTAGCATTTGGTTAACGTGCGAATGAAAAGGAGCCAACTACGCAATACATCAAAGATTTACGAGAAAGGATAATCCAAGCTCATAAGTTAGCAACAGAAGCAGCAGAAAAAGCCAGAACCAAGCAGATGGAATGTTATAATACTAAGCTCAGAGGTGGCACAGTAAAAGTTGGAGACAGAGTACTTGTGAAAATAGTCGCTTTTGAGGGAAAACATAAACTGGCAGATAGGTGGGAACAAGATCCGTACATTGTTATTGGACAACCCAATGAGAATATACCTGTGTTTGTAGTAAAGAAGGAAAACGGAGAAGGACGTAACAGAACACTGCATCGTAACCTTCTATTACCCATTGGAGTTCTCAACGACACACCTACACCTGTAAACTCAAAATCCCAAAAGCCTGTACCTGCAAAGAGAAGATCAAAGTTACAGAAAATGGAACCAAAGTTTTCCAATTCTGATGATTTAGATGAAAGTTCTTCAGACGATGAGTCGGAATGGAGGTACAATATAATCAGTCAGGAAGAACAGAGAGACAATAATTCAAATATTATTGGTGAACCTGATGTTCAGACTGATACTCAAGATACTCAACAAGGCCCTATAGAGGTACAAGGGGACGCCCAACCTTCCATAGACACATTGAATGCTGAGGAAGATATCTCTACACAGGACAACAGTAGCGCTACGCAACGTGAGACAAATCAAGAAGAAACACTTGATGAACAAGATACAACTCATGCAGATGTGAATGATCAAGAGACAATAGTTCCATTACGTCGATCAACTAGGGAGCGAAGACTACCTATGCGATATAGATCAGACGAGTTCGAGATGTCAAAGTCTGCGATACCATTGACACAAGATTGGAAGGACAGAATCAACTGTCTTACATCTTTAGCAGCTAATTCACCCTTATTAGAAAACTTGCGTTCTGAAGCGGGGAAGGCAATACTGGACATATTGACGTCACATCCATCTCAGACTTTGAAGTGATATAAAATGTCGGGACGTCATTTTTTTCAAACCAGGGGGATTATGTGGCAGAGTGAAATTTGTAGATATTTTTATTAATTTATTATGATTAATCAATTTATTATTTTCATTATTTAGAAAAATTATTTGAACCATAAATTTGCTGAATTTGAATATATTTAAGCTACTGTAAGTTATTTTCTGAATAAGATGTATCAGTCATGTGAATATTTTTAATTTTTACACACTGTACCAATATTTAAAGGGAATACCCTTTTCATTGTTTCTCATTGGTCAGTGTGGTCAATTGTAAAGAATTCGGTCATGTGATACTTTTGGTGGGAGATTTTCTATTGTGTGATATATGTAGTTCCTGTGCTGCAGTCTTTGTTGTGTCAGTCAGGTTATCCAAATTTTATGCTGTAATTGGAATCTGTTTTAATAATCAGGTCAGTTAATTTGTATATTACCTTTATAGTTTTTATATTAGATACATAAATATCTGTTCTGTGATATTAGAAATATCTAGATACCTATTCTATTAAAATGGCTGATTGCATTGAAAACATGAGTATAAGTGTAAAATTGATTTTGTAAAGAAATACAGAATTTATAAATTAACTATAGATGTAGCACAGTGGATTTAATAGCTGAATTAAGTTAGTGTATTTATTTTTACCTTTAGATAGATTTCACATGATCAGAGAATGTATTGATAAAGTCATTTTAGGATGACATTTACACCTCATGTGATGTAAGCATTATTTCTAAAGTATTATGTTTGAAATATATATGTCATGATACATCTAGGATCACAATACTGATGAAACATACAAGTAAATATTTTCTTTATGAATTCATGTGAAATAAGGTTTTACATGATGGTATGCAGTGAAAGTTAAATGAGTATATTATCAGTATATTTATAATACTTTGTTTATTATAAAAATGAACAGTCATAGATATTTTGATAGACACAAATAATTTTGAGTCTTGTGTACAAAGGGAAATAACTGGTATTTTCATTTTATTCTGAGACATAAACGTAAGAGTTATCTTTCTTGCAATGTTGTTTATTAAGCTTTTACTATGTTACAGGGTCAATTCAATACATCTAACTGTTCCAAAATAAATAGTGTAAACTTCAACTGGAGTTGTTCAATTCATCCCCAATGAATTTGAACCACCCTAAGACCCCGGGTTACATAAATACTCCTGATATATGTATTCTTTTTAATATTTAAGAAGCCATAATATAAATTGAAGTTTATCTTGCTGATAAAAAATTCAATTATTATTTAAATTTCCTTCTAATATATACATGTGTATAACACTTTTTCTTGCATTGTAATTTGATCAAATTACTCATTTTGGTATAAATATCTTAAACGATGTCTTGATAGTAAAATTATAATAAATGGGAGTAATCAAATGTTGAACCCGCTTTTGATTGGTTAATCTGAATCTTGAATCTCGAAAGTCGAATTTCAAATCTCGAATCTCGTATTTTCGAATCTCGAATTTCGTATTTCGAACATTGAACATCGAATGAGTCTTCTGGGCTTTCGTACCCGCCTTCAATTTTAGTGAGATTCACGAAATTCTAGCAGGATATAACATACATGTTCATTATCGCATAAATAAAAAAATCATGAAAAATATAAAAATTATTTTAGAAGTATGCCATTGTCAATTTTTTAAAACTATTACTGAAATGACAACGGGTATGGTGTCCTTCAAATTTCAAATATGTACATGAATCAAATCCATAGAAAGGAAAAAAATGTATGGGGTTCAATTAAACCTCCATTAAAACACACAACATATTCTTTTCAAAACAGACTAAATATTGAACAATTTAAGGAAATTTGTTTTATTCTTTTATTTTAAATGTAAATAAAAAACAGGAATAGATATATCGTGTTCGGTAGGCCAAAATTAACAAGAGTCAATACCCGATGGTCACCATATTTGAGGTCAACATGCTCATATTAATTCACTATTCAACCAACTTTAACTTTCTATATTGGCAATTATGTGGTAGGAAGCATTAATTTTTATTAAAAAAATACATACATTAGTCAGAACCTTTTTATTTCATTAATTCAATGCCATAAAGATTTGTTTCCAAATAATTATGCTACAACCTCTTCAACTTGGTTAGACATAGAGGAAAAACACCAAATTAACTACACACACCAGCAGGCTGATTGGTTTTGAAAACGATCTATACTCTAAAAAAATACACAGTACCCACAGTTCTTAAAACGTTTTTCTGCTCCCAATTAAATTTACAAAATAATGCACCGATCACCAAAGAGAATGAACAGAACTCAATTAGAAAATTTTTTCATTCTAATGAATGTTGCTGCCCGAATCTTGTGAAAATGCTTTTGCTGTAGCGAATACTGATAAGATTTTTGGCATCTCAAATTGTCACCACATATTTGCTGGCAGATACCAAGTATTTGCCATGAAATATCTTTCGGGGAATAAGGAACACAAATCCCCCGATCATCAAGTATCAAAGTTCGTAGATCACGTATATATTGCTGTGACCTGACTATGTCACCTAGTCTGTTGTGATTCAGTATAAACAACATGTGTAACATCACCAGAGGTGGGATATTCATGAAAGACTCACCATTTTTCTTCATGATCGTTTGTTCTAATATGAGTTCATCAATGTAAGTGTACTCATTATTAAATTTTATGTCTTTCACGAGAGTTCTTTTGATTTTATTTTCTAAAGCTTTCCCGTCCATGAATTTTCTGTACGAGTCAGAGTTTACATGACTATTATAAAAAATATACGGCTTTGATATCCTTTCCTGTTCTTTCTTCAAACAACAAAGGGAAGCTTCATACCTACACGATTTGTACAAAAACATGGCTAAATACAAAATGTTTGATACATAACCTATCCTGCACGACAACTTCAGCAAAACCAACAAAACTTTATTAGTTTTATAGGAACAGCGATTGCTACTCATTCTTGGATATATCTTACTCTGTATGAAAAAAGCAACATTGCGAAAAACATCTGATGTCATGCATTGTAATGCAGCTTTTTGGTAGGGCTTCAAATTATCCCCTATCACTCTCTCTGTTTGATACATGTAACCTTCAAATTCATCAATGCTATAAATATTCAGCGTTGATTTTCTTAATTCTCCAAATAAAGTAACATCTAATTTTGTGCGAGATGTGATGCTGCTTTCTCTGATAATGATTCTCATTGCTCTGCCTAGATTAATGTAAGTCAGACACGGTTGTAGGGTCTTGCTGAGTAGTAGACATGATGCCCCCTTCTTATATAACTCTTCCAACTTATTGACCAATGCCTCTTTTGCAGAACCTGTGACTTTCATTCTAAACATGTTGTTTTCACGGATAAAGAAATTTGGACAAGATCCATTACGTACCCAAAGAATCAATGATTTAAAGCATTCAATGAAACAAGACAGGAAGTTATCATGTGTCCATTTCAAAGTAGAATTGGTCTGAATTTCCCAAAATATAGCAGTTTTGATGAAATACGAACAAAGAATGGGTGTTTGGTTCTTAAAATGAATAACCTCTTTCAGGAAAATTTTGAAGAGTCCATAACACAAAAACTGACAGTGATTCATTGAATAAACTAGTTTTTGTTCTGCTCGAGAGAATGAAATTCTCCATTCAAGTTCATTTTCAGGCTTACTTCCGATCGGAACGACATGAAATCCTCCGCTTAATATCTCTGATACAACACTCTGTTCTGGCCAGCCTTTTCTACGACATATATCTATCCATGGTTGTGCTGACTTAGGCCAGTGTTGTGACCGTAAACAAAATGCAATATCGGTTTCTCTTATATTTGCATAGACAAATGTAGAACAAGGTCCATGAGGGGTAGAAGAGGAAGTACAGGATTCACTCTTCTGGAGGAAACGCAAATGATTATTGCGAAATAACGTACTTGAAATATAAACATTCCTATTAAACCTTTTACACGAGGAGTTTATCCTTGCGTCATTGGATGGGGTCACCAAAACAAGTCTGGTATAGCCTGGTGGTAGTTTCTCATCCTCCATCAAAACCACGGTGTGTTTTGGAAATTGATATGAAGTTTTCTGAGATATATCACAGATAACCTTGTGGTCTGGACTCCAGAACATCCAATCATCATCTGAAGTCTTCATCCTGAAGCCCTCGCGCTTACTTCCACTTTTGTTTTTCTTAAATCCCCTGATGACTCCCACAGGCTTATCCATTAATTCAACAAAATCCATCACTTCCCTCCTAATCTGCACTTGCGTGGGGGTCCCTAATTCATTGCACAGATCACTATACACACTACGTGACATGTGAGTGGTGAAAAACGTATCCATTATTTGCCACTTAATGAAAAAATCTGAAAGAAAAAGCGGATTAAACTTCATTCACCAATGTATCACTAGTTTGTTTTCAGAGACATGACTGGGTCTATTAGCAAAGATTTTTATGAACGGAAATTCTAGATATGAAAATAACGTCTTTAACAAGATACAATGAAGGCAATATATAAATCAATTACTGTTCGCTCATAATACAAAAGTATTTTAGTTGATGTTTCTGTTTGAACACACGGATCTTGTTTCTGGATTTGCGCATTTAAAAACTTTTTTAATGAGATGATTAATGAAAAGGAAACTTTTTTCATTTACGAAAATCTTAATAGTATTTTGCATAGTATTTTTTTTCATTAACTGTTCTTGAAAGAGGGGGGGGGGGGTTTAGGCCCTGCAATTGATTATCAAGCATCCCCTCGACTTTGACCGAAACAAACTTACATGACTTGTTAGATGATGTTTTGTTACAAAAAAATGCTACACAAGAATAAAAGGGGAAAAGTGTTTTTAAGATGGTAAATTTTATACAATTGTAAAAAAAAGATGAAAAGAATATTTAGCAAAATTTAATACTGTAGTGCAATCTATAATTGACAATAATTCGTCGATATATCTAAATGTCGAGTTGTTTTCTTTTCACATTGTAGACTTTGTATAAATTTGGCTTCAAACGAATAAACAAAAATATATGTGCTTATAATAGGACGCAATTGGTACCCTTGGAAATTCAAAAAGATTTTTTGAAGGCCTGGTCTCCCCCAAAAACAACAAAGATATTGTCAATAATAAACTCGAACATCTTTTTAATGCCAACTTCAGAGTATAAGTGTGTTTTTAACAAAAACAATTGCAAATCACAAATAACAAGGTAAGTTAATTTACAAGTTTCATTTTTATGGAAAATGTAATCAACGATGTCAGAAAGCCTGGACTTGAATTTATGGCAGGATGGTATGATAGTTGTATACAAAACTGAAAAGTCGCAAAGTTTCAAGTTCTTTTTTATGTCTGGTCATAAAAGGGTATATAATAAAAAGATATTTGAATTATCTGATATCTTTATGACTTTGAAATTAAACCACTCGTATTGTAACCACAAGGGTCGAACACATATTAAGAGCTTAAATGACCGCGTTTGCTGAAAAGAAGAGACGATGAAAAATTTAAATTATACAAGCTCTTTACAATGTAGAGCTGAATTTTTTCAAATACGGTGGGGTTAAATATATTGCAAAATAATATTCTAATGATTTTCTTTGTACAGTTCAGTGTTCATGTACATGTATTTAAAAAAAATCCCCCAAAGAAATCGTCAAATGTACATTGGACGCACGTTTTTTGGCGCCATTTTTATTCTCATTTCAAGCGCATAAGAAGGATATGGAAATAACGAACAGTATTCAATCTCAACGTCCATCAAACAACATACAAAATAAGAGCAGAGCAAACACGGACCTCCGAAACATCAGAGGTGGGATCAGGTTCCATTGAGGAGTGAGCATCCCCTGCCGACCGGTCACACCCGCCGTGTGCTCGTTGTCATGATGGAAATAACGGACAAAATCCGTCGTCAATTCAGTGTATAAATAATGGACTAACAATTGGTATGAAAAACGTCAGTCAGCATTTGACTCAATGATAAATTTTATTTGAAGTTCTTCGACGATGAATGCGCACATGGTTTACACGCATGTGACATTACTGTTTTAAAGTGATGCATGTGCTGAGGGATATATTCAAAAGTGTTCGTAAAAATAAGATTTTCGAATATTAAATCTAACATAAACTATGCAAAAGGGGATTGGGTCTCATCGCTCACCTTAGCACATTTGCTAGAAAAAAAGTTAAAAATCAATTTAGTAGTGAGAAGGTTAAATATATAAGTAGTAACAAATACTAGCATAACTCCCATTCCCTTACTTATCTATTGACATTCGAGTCAAAAAAAAAAATTGATGAAAGATTTAGACGATTTATTTTATATACGAGGGCTGTTCAATAAATAATGTCCTCGGTGCTCAGAAAGATGCAATAGACACTTTTAAATGATTTAGTCTTCATGATTTAACTTATTAGTCTCTTTTAATGAAAACACATGTCCGTAACATTTTTTATCCAACTTCTGATTGTTTTTAGAATCATTTTTGGGTATGACCCTTAGTATACTAGAAAATGGCAGATCCAATGATTTCCTGAACTTGTTTCTTCCTTCTGAAAGGTGGTTTTTCAATTTTGGAAATAGAAACAAGTCAAAGGGTCAAAGATCTGGCGAATATTGTTAATGTGAAAAAAGCATTAACTTTCTATTTTTCCCGAAAACCCCTTTACTCTTTAGGGCGTGCGGGTCTGTACGCTGTTATGAAGAAATTTGATGTAGTGGAATTCTGATTAGGGGTCCTTCCTCTAATAAACCTTTCGATTTTTTTTGCCAAAAAATTGCTTTCTAGCTTCCTCAAGAAATTAAACTGTCTCTCCGAATACGAATTTGAAGAACAATACCACTTATATTTAAGAAAATTGCATATAAATCTGTCGTTTTTGCTCCTGCAATTCATTGCTCTTGTCAGACCTTGTTTTCATCAAGTACATCTTATGGTAAAGGACAAGATAGGGTGAGACCGGTATTTGGCCCCCGATTTTGTGTGTCTTTCGGAATGATCCAACGGTTTATCCAGAAAAACCTGTTGTCATCCCTGCCACAAAATTAGTGTTGGTTTAAAGATTTATAATATACAAAAATCACAGTGAGGTCAGGAAGTAGGTCAATTTTCGACATTTCTCATTTTTATGCAAATTTTCATTAATTTTACAGTACATTTTTTTCGGAAAACATAGAGCACACGCTTGCCTATCTACTAAATTTATATACTTTATACACTGATATCAGACGCAGTTTCTGTGTTAAAATCTCAGATAGGCAAGCGTGTGCTCTATGTTTTCCGAAGAAAAATGTATCCCAAATATGATGAAATTCCACCAGAATTGAGGAAATTCGGGAAAATGTCCTATTTCTGCACCCTCTAGTGGCTTCCATGTAAGCTTTGAATCAAAATTAGTACTTGTCTTACAGAAATCATCATTTTAACTTCTTAACTACAAACTATCACAATTTTACCAGTTTTCTGATTTTTATATTAAATAAGGGGCCAGATTCGGCTGTTACCCTATCTTGTCCTTTTGTTTTGAGGGTTTTAAGCAATAGATTCAAGTTTCATTACCTGTTTCAATATCAAACACACGTGGATAACTACAATTTCTGATATTTTAAAATAATTGTTAAGACATTCCTACACGCTGTCGTTTCCGCTCATTTTTTTCAAAATATAGGGTCACCTTTGACTACTAAGCATTTTTACCGTCAAACGTTTCTTAAAAACGGTGTATACTACTCCCGAAATGATGTTTATCAAATTTGCTTTGTGTCTTAAAGTCAATCATACATCATCAAATATAATTTGTTCAAATTTGGCAAATAGTATGTAAGTTGTTATAATTTTTTGTTGGCAAGGACGTTACCCATTTTTGATACCCATTATATACATGTACTTTTTAATAATTGAAATCCACCTACTCATTTGTCTTTAAAACAGGCATTGGTTGCTGTAAATGTTACATATTTCAGTGAACATTTCTTTGGGATTTTTAACAAGTTTTAGAGCAGCTTAAATGAAGCTTTCATTTTCACTCTAGTTTACTTATTCTTTACCATTTATAATGCAGTGTCTCGAATAGCCCTTGTTTTCCGGCTTCTCACAATGAAACTATGTGATGAAAAGTGGTCACATGAACTGTTATGAATTCATTAAAGATAAAATAATGAGAGAAAGTTAAGCTTAATGCCACATGATATTTGTATTGTATGTCATACAGTTCTGGACATTATTTATTGAACAGCCCTCGCATTTGATATTCTTTTGTGGTCTTATCCTATCAACAGGGGATATGCTTGAGCAAACTAAAAAAATACCTAGATGCTTTTTAATTGATATTGCTTATCAAGAATTCACTTTCCTTGGTAAGAAGATTTCCACTTTTTATAGATCCTATGTATTATTACTGTTTATTGGCAAATAATCTCAATGGTTTTAATTTCACTATGTTCGCGATTCACCGCGAATGTCATCATTTGTTTTTAAAAACGTTTTAATGCCTATACAAAAATTTAATTAACTTCTAGCAGCGTGAAATTAAAACCATTGCGATTGGTACTTTTTGAGAAATCGTGAAATTTTAACACCGTGGAATTAAAACGACTTACAGTATTTAAAACTTTAAGACAACAAATTTTGAAGGGTCCTTTTTTTCATACTTAGTAATAAATACAGGATTTTTGCATAATTATGCGATATGCCTGACGTCACAATAGCCGTATCAGCCTGTAGGACTGATATGGAATTGCGGGCTACCTAGTAAGTTAAACCTTTAAAAAATCCCAGTATTTGTGATCATACACACATATATATGTATATTTTTTTTGAGGGGGGGGGGGTTACAGATTCTCTTGATTTTAACTTTTTGAGTGTAAGGATGATCTAATTGACAAATAAAAGATTATTTCAAATTAAGGAACATGCACATTTGATATAGAAGTAGGTCCAAAAAACCCAAACCGTATGAGACAGCAGACTCTGTACATGTAGGAAGTCCGTGCATGATTATTTACTTAATTCTCTTCTCAAATAAATGTGTACTGTATTTTATTACTAATATAAGTACGAGTAAAAATAATAAACAAAACATACCCTTTTCCACATTACATCATGTGTCAGCCTTCGACCAATATCAGCCCTCGGGCCTTTGGAAATGGGTATGTATTATTCTTTATATATTAAGGCTTTTGGATACTTTGATTGATAATTGTAGACTAACACTACCCGTGTGATCATAATTTGGATGACCGTTTTTGAAAAAAGGATTTCAAAAAACTTTTACTACTAGTATATATTTCTTTGTAAAACCTTGATAAACCTCTACATGTATGACCCCATCCCTTCCCTAGAAATCATTATTAGAACAAATTAAAATCTTCAAAACCTGGAGATGCTTCCATTTAGATATAACTTATCATACCTGTACTGTTCATAAAGAATTTTAAGGATTTATTCAGATTTCTTTGTAAAACCGTGTTTACTAATTGTGACCCCCCCCCCCCGGCTATTGATTTGAACAATTTCAAATGTACGCTACATGTTCATTCTTTAACAATAATTACACAACATTTGGCTGTACTGTTCTCGACAAAAAAATCTAGTATATTTCCTACATTTAAGAAATGAAGCGTAGTGCAACTTATGATATACGAAGAGTTTACTATAATAATGACGATAACGACAATGAGAAGCAAATGAGAAAATTTATTTATCATATGTACTAGGAACACGTGCTTTTGTTTATTATGTGCTAATAAAAGCGACAGTAGCTATTGGTCAGTATTTAAAGGTCGATACCTGTAGAACAGGTGAACAGGTATTCACTTTAATCACGTTTTTAACTCATTCGAAGGCTTTGCTTTGCGACATTCACACGTATACTTCCTGACAATGACAAAAATTGTAAGGAGACAGGCCCATCCTTGTTTGGTGTGCTAATGTGCTAATAAAAGCGACAGTAGCTATTGGTCAGTATTTAAAGGTCGATACCTGTAGAACAGGTGAACAGGTATTCACTTTAATCACGTTTTTAACTCATTCGAAGGCTTTGCTTTGCGACATTCACACGTATACTTCCTGACAATGACAAAAATTGTAAGGAGACAGGCCCATCCTTGTTTGGAAAGTAGATTCTACAACCAGTCTACAAAGTTTATATGGCATTGCATTCGACAAAGACAGCTATTCTCTTCAAACATTCAGTTTACCATCGAAAATACAGAGACGCTTCAGTAAACACAGTTCTCGTGGTAAAGTATCCAGAATAGCGCATGCAGATCGAGAATCCTCAACCCTGAGGTACGTACATGTATACCTGAAGTTATGAATTTTCACGGCTCAATAAAAGACGGGAAGTCCAGCATTCGTTACATCAACAGTCAAAGGAGATTTCACAGTCATAAACAGAGTAAAAAAGGGCCATTTAAGCAGAAGATAAGTTTTAAAATAATGTTTTCAGTTTTTTGTGATAATTAAGGTTCAAATTTTTGAACGCGGCATTAAGTTATCAACCGTTTATTATTGTAAAAATAAAAGTACACAATGAAAGGAAACACAGACAAGATACCTTTTCGATAAGTTATTTCACCTATGTCTCTATCTTAGAATTTTCCACTGTTCATCGGAAGACAAAGGTCCAGAATCGCCTGAACAGTTCAACAGACTTTACATCCATAAGCAGAGAGTACATAATGGTCATTGAAGTAAAAAATAAGTATTTTCGATAATATTTAATTTATTTATTATGAAAACGTTTGAATACATTTAAACACACAGAATACATGTACCACTTCGATAAATGATTTTACTTATAATTATGAGAGAGTAGCTAGAATCTAAAGCAGGCTTCGATATACTGTATGAATGCCTTTGTACACATACATGTGTCCTTAAAACAAACCCTAGAAAACTGATTTGGATTTGATTTCACAACTAAGTTAAATTAGGTCGGGAGATTATAATTCAGCTTAATTTTACAGATTCTCTTTGCAACACACTCGGCTTCACATGGAAAACAACAAAAACTCTAGATAAAACCTCTAGATATAAGATGTATTTTAAATACTATCAATCAAAAAATACAAAAGCCTACTGCTTGTAAATGAAATTATTTCAATTTCTCGTTATTAAAAGAAAGATAGAAGGGAAAAGTTCCGGATTAATTTTATCTCAAAAAAAAGTTTTTAAACAGTTAAGAAATGATTTTTTAGATTGTTGACTCTCTTTTATGGTCTAATGATTAATATTCAAGTATACTACGTACTTCAGTAAAATATTATAATGAGTTTATATGGAATACGATTGATTGTGTTCAAGTTTCACGGTCAAAATTTTGATTCAACTCTGAACTTTTTGATATAATTAACCATATCAATAAAGATAATTTTACAAGACTAAAATGGAAATGTAAATAAATAAATTAAAAAAAAATGGTTCTATTTTGGACATGACTTGAACAAACTAGATTTCACTCATCAACATAACGACGCAAATAAAATTTAATTTGCAGTTTGTTTTCAAAAGACATGCGATATTTGAAATCAAGTAATGAGTCGATTGAAGTTGTTGCGTGTCGAGGAGCTTTTCGATTCAGTGTATAGATAGCAGTCTAAGTTTTCAAGAGCATACAAGCATGTAATTGTATATATATATATATTTTTGTAGAATACCAGAACGACATAAATAGAAATATCTTAACTATTATTATTTTAGGGTTTATTTTGAAATAATCGGAAAGATTTATAAATTTTGAATGAGGGACGTTTTTCATATTCTTATATTTGAATCTATGTCAGCAAGCTCAAGGACCTAGGTGTTAGAGAAGAGTTGAACATCACGCTCAGGAATCGTTACAGCAAACTGCAGGACGAGACAGCTATCACTATCAACCAATTCCACCAAGCCATAAATGATACCGCTGCAGAAGTCATAGGCTACAAGAGAAGTGCCAAATCAAAATGGCTATCCAAAGATACGTGGACTATCATTGAAGAGAGAAAACAACTAAAGAAGAACCTCTTAGATGCAAAGTCACCCAGATTGAAAGAAAGGGCAGTGGCCTTGTATAGAAAGAAAGATAAGGAAGTAAAGACGTCAGCAAGGAGAGATAGGCGCCACTACACAGAACAACTGGCTAAGGAAGCACAGGAGGCCGCTGAAAGAAAAGGCATGAAAACCGTCTACAAGATCACTAAGAGAAACTAAGAGGTGATCACGGCCCCAACCAAGACCTTCCTGTAAAAGCAGAGGATGGTTCAGCATTAACAAAGGAATTGGCAAAACTAGAAAGATGGAGAGAACATTTTGAGAAGATTCTGAACCGACCGGATCCACCGATAGTCCCTGACATAGATGAGGCAGAGACAGACCTTGATATAGAAACTGGCTGCATTACACTGAATGAGGTAAAACAAGCAATCCATAAACTAAAAAATGGAAAAGCCCCAGGAGAAGATGGTGTATGCCCGGAATTGTTGAAATCAGAAGAAAGATAAACACCTTACATACTGCAGCTTATCATCCAAGATATATGGGACCAGAGAAGATATCCCAGATGACTGGAAGAAAGGTGTCATGATCAAGCTGCCCAAGAAAGGTGACTTGGAGATTGAAATAACTGGCGCGGGATTACACTTCTCTCTCTCACCAGCAAGGTCTTTAAGCCACATCATACTACAACACATCACAACTGCTGTAGATGACATACTTCGGCAGGAGCAGGCCGGTTTCAGAAAAGGAAAGTCTTGTATTGACCACATTTTTGTCCTACGACAGATATTGGAACAGTCGTGTGAGTGGAATAGTACACTCTATGCCGTATTTGTTGATTTTGAGAAGGCCTTTGACAGTCTACACCGTGAATCTCTCTGGAAGATCCTGCGCCACTACGGCATCCCACAGAAACTGGTTAACATTATCCAGTCCCTCTACAACAACTTTGTGCCGAGTGATACATAACAGCCAACTCACGGAGCCCTTCCCAGTGAACACCGGAGTGAAACAAGTTTGTATTCTGTCACCAGTGCTATTCTCATTTGCAGTTGACTGGGTCATGAAGAACACCACACAAGGCAAAAGACAGGGATTGCAATGGACGCTGACTTCAATCCTATAAGATCTTGATTATGCTTATGACCTCGTCCTCCTTTCGAACAGACACCGAGATATTCAGCAGAAGACAGAGCTCCTCAGTGAAACATCTAACAAAATAGGATTGAGGGTGAATACCAAAAAGACACAGGTTTTACGAGTAAACGCCACTAACAATAACCCAGTACTGATCAACGGTAGGCCACTAGAGGATGTTGAGGAGTTCACATACTGGATAGCAAGGTCACCACAATGGGCGACTGCGACAAGGAAGTCGACACCAGGATTAGCAAGGCAAATCAGGCTTTTGTAATGTTGAAACCCATATGAAGATCCTTATCACTCAACATCAACACCAAGATCAGGATCTTCAACAGCAATGCAGCAATGTCCTCAGTGTCCTCTTGTATGGATCAGAGTGCTGGAAAACATCCCTGGCAATTGAAAGAAAACTAGAAGTCTTCCAAACCAAGTCCCTCAGACGCATCCTTAAGATCTTCTGGCCTAACACCATCACCAATGAAGATCTACTGGAAAGAACTGGGGTGTCTTCAATATCACAGACCATCCAAATAAGACGCTGGCGATGGCTTGGTCATGTCCTTCGCATGCCTCCCAAATCACTGCCCAGGGTTGCCCTTAGATGGACACCCCAGGGAAAAAGAAGCAGGGGCCGGCCAAAGGAGACGTGGAGAAGAACTGTCCTGAAGGACCTGAAGACCAGAGGTCTATCCATGGAGACAGCACCACGAGCAGCTGAAGTACCTTGTAGCCGCCTCAAGCACCTGACGGCGCAGAGAGGATTGAGTGAGTGAGTGAGTATATTTGAATCTACAATTAACATTGAACGGTTGTGATTATATACTTTATCTGTTTTATATATGATACTGCTTCGTTAAAAAATAGAAAATAGGATGTACATGGAAATGCCGCTCTAAAGGCTCAAGAACCTGTATTTGTATCTATTTTGAACATTGAACGGTTGTGATTATACTTTATTTGTGTTATATATATAACTGCTTCGTTTAGAATAAGAAAATCAGATGTACATGGAAATGCCTAAAGGCTCAAGAAATTTAAAATGATATAAAAACCATAACCATGCACACTGTCTCAGAATATAAAAATAAAAGTGATCTAGAAGTCGATAACAAATTACATGTAAAAATTCTTGATATAGTATAATGGAAAAACAGTACTTAATTGTATTTTGTAATAGAAATTTATAAAATAGTTATAATTTTGCACAGCTATGAAGTGTTGGTTTTACTACACATGAAGATTCATTATATTATACATTTAATGCACAGTAATCTTAATAGTAATCCTGGCGCTTAGCATGACTCATTTAGTAGATTTAACATTATGTTCTTGGTGCATAGCACGTTGCAGCCAGTGAAATTAGTAAGTTGATATTGGTGCGTATGTGACGCAAGTAGAGTTTTTAGGGTGTCTGGTGCACAGCACGATGCATCCAGTGGAAGTCCTGGTGCATAGCATGTTGCAGCCAATGGAAGTCCTGGTGCATAGCATGTTGCAGCCAGTGGAAGTCCTGGTGCATAGCATGTTGCAGCCAATGGGAGTTCTGGTGCGTATTGACACAGCCAGTGGAGTTCTAAACATTTTCCTGGTGTGTAGCACGTCGCAGCTCGTTAAAGTCTGGTCGAATAGTATGTTGTCAGTGGCGTTATCATGATGATTTCTGGTGCACATCTGGTTGCAAATTTTAATTGATTTTCAGAACTTATTTACTTTCGGCAAGCAAATTGAAGGAAAATGCTTTAAGGCGAAAAATCATGATGATTTCTTAAGATAAACAATCGTCATTTGTTTTGTTTGGAATGTAAAGATGTCATTTTTTTTATTTAAAAATTCATAAATGTATAGGAGAAATACATGTTTGCGTTCAATCTGGCAAATGGTAAAATCAAAATCTATATCCAAATAAAATAAGACATAAATTGTATGGTTCTATGTAGTTAAAAGAAAATACTAATGTTTGTGTTTTGAACGGTCAATTTAAATAGGCAATTAAGTGAATTGAAGGAAAATACAACTGTATTAACAGTGCATATAATATGATGATTTACATCTGATAACATCTGTCATGTCTGAAAAATGAAATCTTAAAGACATACTTTTATAAAAAAAAAATATATTTATACGTTCAATCTTGCCAATGGTGAAATCCATATCAATAATATAAAATACTAAGGTATGATTTGTTTAGTTTCTTATACATAGATATTTTTCGTAATTTATTCTGGCAATATCAGCATTTTCAGCATACATGTATAATGAACATTAAAATATGATTTGAAGTAATCAGCATACAAATTTTCAATGATTAATGCAAAGGAAGAGTTTGACCTCTGCATTCGACAATCTCAATTTTTGGGCTCTTTTCTGTAGGGGTTCTTAAAGAACAGGGTCTACAATCCTAGACCACAGATATTGAATGAGCTTAAAAAGAACACGGACCTTCAAATGAGGAATGTCTAAGCAAAAATATGTGACAAAGTTTTATACTAATTTCAAGAAGCAAAATCATTTGTTATTGAATTAATGGAGATCATTTGGAACATGTAATGTGAACTTTTGACGTTGTGAAATTCAATGTAGCAAAAATGGTGCAACTTGGAAATTTCGCTAATTTTCATTAATGTTTAAGATTTTGTTCAGTTTTTCATATTTTAGTTGGTAATTGTACATTATGAATCTTATGGATATGTGCATCAATTTGTTAAAAAGACTTATCTGTATCTTTTTCTTTTGTCTGTCAAATTGAAGATTCAAAATGTAACATATATTATGAAACACCCTGTATATGATAGTTTAAGAGGGATGTTTGTGTTAATTGAACGAATAATGTTTGGAGATTCGATGTTATTTTATGATACTTATTCTTTATCATTTATAGAAAAAAAAAAGCAAAACGGACCTGAACAAAGTGAGTACGATCTAGTTTTTTATTTCCAGTATCAGCGTCAAAGCTATGGTTGCTTTGTTGCAAAAGCTTGTTTAAAAAGGATCATTGTTCCAAACATATTTTCAACACAAGAATCGGATAAACATTTTGAATGCTTTATATTTATTTGGACAAATATAGGTTAAGTTTGCATATCTAGTTTTACTTGAAAATAAATAAATAAAGTTTCCACCAGAAAGTGTTAAACACATGTATGATCAAGAAAAATGCAAGAAAGATCAACATTTACAAAAATGTTTAGCAAAGATTCCCTATATAAATGAACATAAAATTTTAACTGCTTCTTGATCTTGTAGAAAAACCAGATCCCTCTTTCTTTATGTTCGAAATACTGGCAAACAAGCGCTTCCATTCCTATATAGACAAGTGTTCTTGTTTTGATTGTAAATAATTTATATTCGTTTGAGTGGAACGAATTAGAACATAAATTTATTTATCATATGTACTAGGAACACGTGCTTTTGTTTATTATGTACTAATAAAAGCGACAGTAGCTATTGCGCAGGGGGAATAAGGAAGCATACAAACTATTCTACCTAGGCTAAATCAGTGCTGCATTATGACGTCATAGTAGGCAAGATGACGTCAATTTTAGAAATCAGGTTTTCGTAATATTGGTATTTAGCGATGTAATTTAACTCTAGATAATGATTAGAAACGTGTAAACATTAACAAAAATAAAACGTTTTTATTTTGTTATGCTGTAACAGTCATTATGAATGAAATCTACCACCGATGACGTCATATGTGTACATCAAGTAACTTGGAAATTGATCATGTCGTGTAAAGAGAATTTGGCTAAGACGGCATGTTCAAAGATACGTAAAATGGAGTTTAAAAGGAAATATCGGAAATATTGTGTTAAATTCACATGGAGTTCAATTGATTAAACAGGTATGCTAATTTATTTTCATCGATTATATTCTCTTTCGAAGACAATCGGCTATATAACGTATCCCGGTCGGCCTATCGTCCGTCATTCTTGACCAAAAAATGCAACAGAACAACAATAAGCTGGGTATTTCAAAACATACGATTTGTACAGATTGAAAGTTTGCGTTTTGACAAACTTGGAAATTTCTGCTAGAATCCCGAGTAAAGCATGGTTGTACGAAAAATCTCGATTCATATGTATAAAATTCAAAACAAAGGGTAAGGTTTCGTGCGAATGTATTGAATAAATATTTTACGGACAAGATAGTTGGATTCTAGCAGCACATTTTAGACAAAATAGATGTTTTTCAGCAATATTACATACTCAAAGAAATTATCAAACTCCGGGGTATTGTTGTTCTGTAAGCCTTTTTATTAAGGAAAATTTTGCTATTAATAGAAGTCACGTGATGTCGTGGCGGTGATGCACGTCTTTGCGTTAGACAGGCTTTTATCTGAATGCAATAGTAAATAATAGTTTACGTTTATCAGTGGTTTTGGTAATTTATTAAACTTAATTTTCTTCAAAAAGTCTAAATTTTCCGAGAAATTACTTATATGCTTCCTTAACATACCTGCGTGGTCAGTATTTAAAGGTCGATACCTGTAGAACAGGTGAACAGGTATTCACTTCAATCACGTTTTTAACTCATTCGAAGGCTTTGCTTTGCGACATTCACACCCACCTACCCACCCTCTTACTTACTTCCTTATTTCACCATTTTACTTGTATTTTGTTTAATATAGAAAGCAATTGTTTTCATTACAAGAAAATTAAAAGTTTTGTACACAACAGATTAATTGTCAAAGATGGGAAACAATTTGCTCAGTCGCTTTAGATAATTTTATGTAAAATTTGATATAAATGTAAGATTGTTGTGAAGCTACATATAGTCGAAATGTGTTTATAGATAGTTCTAACTTACATTTATTTTGCATAGGTTTTACTTAAACTAGTCAATCAATTCTACATTATAATATATGACCCTTACGTAAGTTTGTGAGAATGAGTCTGCCATTCATTTTGTTTACCTCGCAATTGCTGCGGACTTACAGGTTTCCATAGTTTTTTCAACATAAATCGATGTTGTTTTTTATCTATGGTTTTTCCTGGGCGGCGAGGGAAGCATAATTGTGTTCATAAATGCATTATATTATGTTTTTAATCAGTTAAGTGAGGACATATAAAAAGCATTGTGTTAAAATGCATTTTTTACTCTTATGTGTGATTTATTATATTTTTGATATATTGTAGAAGGAAGGTAGAGATTCGGTACCATTGAATACTTGTGTTTTGTAAATGTATACGTCTAATAAATACTGGCAAGCAAGCGCTTCCATTGCTATATAAACAAGTGTTCTTGTTTTGATTGTAAATAATTTATGTTCGTTTGAGTGGAACGAATCAGAATTTCTTTTATACTCTTAATCAATAATTGGCAATGATGATCAAATACTCAATATATAAACGTTTTTTAATCATTGTACATAAGTTTCCATTCATCTTACAAACTTAAATCAGTAATTATTTAGCTTTATATTGTTAAAGTTGTTTTTGAAACAAAGGGCATAAAAATTCAAAAGAAACAATCGAGCGACACGAGAATAATAAATTTATAATAATCCCCTTCCCCGCAGTAACCCATTTTAACGCATATACCATTTCCTATTTCTAAAGGAAAATCACGCATATAATACCGTTTCCCCACCATCACGCATTTTTCACGCACTTTGAAAAGAAAATTTAATCTTAAAATTACTGCAGTATCCTTCAATTTTAAACTTGCTAAAATCTCATAAAATAAGGAAAGTTATTTTCTTATTAAGATATGGGGTCATAATAATATTTACGCTAAACTCAAAAGACACTTGTACCGCTCAAAAGTGCTTGCAGGGAAAATGTAACGTCATATTTGTATGACATGAACATTAAGTGTATGTTGCATAAGAGTTAAGTAAGAACTACCCATGGATCCATAGATCAGTTCAATAAATAAATCACGTTAAAAGATTCTTTGTTTCCCTGGTTTTTTTTTGTTATTATTCAGCATGGTATTTCATTAATTTAATAAACAAATAGTTTATACCCTTTTTACCAATATATTTTTTATGAGTAAAGGAATTTCAAACTCAAAAGTTAAAATTTTACATTACCTTAAAATTAAGATCCCAGGTATAACCAAACGTTGTTTTTTCTTGATTTTATTAGATCATTTTTATTCACAGGAAAATTTAATGGGGGTTTCCAATGAAGGGTTTCCATTAAATTCTTTTTTGGAATTCAAAAGACGACATGACGTGTTCAAAGCAGGGGGTGAAAAATCAACAATTGTGTATATTTTTAAAGATCCTTATATGAAGTCATTTTTGCCAATCTTTTTTACTACTAGGTATTTAAATTTCATTAGTATAGGACATTAATAGAGCAGGGACCTGATCCAATCTTTTTTAAACTTTGTATACCAATGTTCAGGTCGGGCGATGTATAATTTTACGCGGCAATTTATCAAGCGTTTTGTAAATATCCGCAGCTTTACAGTACAATTAACACGGCTAATGTGCATTGAACACACAAATATCGGCCATTGGTGTCACAAATGGTTTATTTATCAAATATCACAGGGATAAAGTAGGACGGATTTTTCAGTCACCTTAGTAACATGCTTCAGACAATCCCAGTGATTTTCGAGAAAAAATATCTTTCGTACATAATAGGGGTTATATTTTTGTGTTTTATTTTTTGTGATCTCAGGCTGATCGTGAAATAGAAAAGACTACTGGATATACGGTAAATTAACTGCTCTTGCGTATCCCCCCCATTCAAATAACTCTACATACATTCAATAATTCGTTACCCATAACCCACGGAACCTTAATTTATATAACTCCGTAAAACAGTGTTTTCCTATTTTACAGCAATCCCAAAATTTAAAGTTCAATGCACATTTATTGACCCGAAGAGCATCATCTATAGCCGACGCCGACCTCCAAACCTAAAGAAACTCCTAGCAAGAGCCAGATTCTCGTCGGATGAGGAAAAACGCACTGTAGCCAAATGTATGGAATCTCTATACGGGACAACAGTAGCGCTACGCAACGTGAGACGAATCAAGAAGAAACACTTGATGAACAAGATACAACTCATGCAGATGTGAATGATCAAGAGACAATAGTTCCATTGCGTCGATCAACTAGGGAGCGAAGACTACCTATGCGATACAGATCGGACGAGTTCGAGATGTCAAAGTCTGCGATATCATTGACACAAGATTGGAAGGACAGAATCAACTGCCTTACATCTTTAGCAGCTAATTCACCCTTATTCGAAAACTTGCGTTCTGAAGCGGGGAAGGCAATACTGGACATATTGACGTCACATCCGACTCAGACTTTGAAGTGATATAAAATGTCGGGACGTCATTTTTTCAAACCAGGGGGAGTATGTGGCAGAGTGAAATTTGTAGATATTTTTATCAATTTATTAGGATTATTTAATTTATTATTTTCATTGTTTAGAAAAATTATTTGAACCACGAATTTGTTGAATATGAATATATTTCAGCTACTGTAAGTTATTTTCTGAGATAAGCATATCACTCATGTGAATATTTTTAACTTTTGCACACTGTATCTATATTTAGAGGGAATACCCTTTTCCTTGTTTTTCATTGGTCAGTGTGGTCAATTGTAAAGAATTTGGTTATGTGATACATTTGGAGGGAGATTTTCTATTGTGTGATATATGTAGTTCCTGTGCTGCAGTCTTTGTTGTGTCAGTCAGTTTTGTCCAGAATTTTTAGGCTGTAATTGGAATCTTTTCTCATATAATCAGATAGAATTTTCATGATCAGAGGATGTAGATTACATATTGTAAGACGACCTTTACACCTCATGTGAGGGTCATGTCATGTCATTTCATCATTTCATCTCTATATCAAAATATATGGTGTAAACTTTACCGGAGTCATTCTTTCCACCCATACTGAAATCGAACCGCCCTAAGATCCCGGGTTACATTTATAAACCGTTGTCTGGGATTTAACTAGCAACTGTTTTTAATACATTGATAAGGTTTGATGTTGTTTATTATGCAAATACAGTTTCAAATTGCAAATTATTTGATTTTCTAGTATTATGAGGAATACAAATTGTACCTATTTTTGTGTGACGTCACAGTAAACATTTCCCGTATAAATTAGGCTCCGCCCCCTTAACAATGCTGCGTTATATTCTGATACTAAAAGATGAAAATTAGTTCTAACTACACCAAGTATTCAGCCCATACATAGGGTGAATTCACCATGTACTTCAACAAGTTCTAGCGATATCGCTACCGACGGAAAATTATCAAAATGGAGCTTAACAGTTAGTTTGTGATTAAAATATCAATTTAGGACACAATTATATGCCTTTTATTGAGAAAATATCCCAAAAAATCGAGTTTTTAGGAATAACTGAGAATTCACCATGGATCGGACATTGTTCACCATGCATCGGACAGACGGTATTTAGACCGGAAAAATATCATACCTTTATCACAGTGCTTTATAATCCTTGATATGGATATATTTTCATATTTTATCTAAGAAATAACCCTGATCTTAAATTTAATTGACGATATAGTTGCACAAATGTAGAACATCGCTCTGCCTTATGCCCTAGTCACACATTCACGGATTAAATGCCGGATTAGCTACGGAAGCGATCCGGCATC
>PRKT01001956.1:0-11661 GCA_003671525.1 Saccostrea glomerata | reverse complement strand
CCAATGTGAGGGGAGGTGAAAAGGAGGGAGTTGAACTGGCTATTCAAAGTATATACTCAGAACTTGTAACGGAATAAGCGAATTATGAAATCAATTTGAAAACTCTCTCTAAAACGGCTACAGAGTTTTATTGATCGCGTTGATGATAAGGTATTTTGTATTTCAGTGTGTGTGTGTAGGGGGGGGGTATCTTTTATGTTATCAGTAATGGTATAGTGAAAAATACAGAATGAATCAATAAAATATCCTGATATTATGAGACAGGAAAAGGAGAAAGGGGATTTTTCAACAAATATTTGGAAACAAAATGAAATTAATTTTCATTTTCTTTTTTTTTTAATCAATATTTTTTCTCCGAAATGATAGAGGTTTACAGCAGTTTAGTATTTTTATCTATAGAAAAAAAAATGCCATTTGTTATTTTTCAATGCAAGACTGTGGCTTGTTTAAGTAACCACAAACAGAGATGGAACTACAAGTATTAAATGGTTTAGACATCGGGATCGAGATGCCTTTCATATCTCGATACGGATACGGATACGTATACGGATATGGATACGTCAGATAGAACAATCTCTAGTAAGACGTATTCTAAAAATCACTTTGTTTGATTTACAGTGTACATAAAAAATAATGTGAATTAATTAGTCATAAGACACAGGTATACTAAAGTTGAGTCAGCTTGGGTATAATAGTAATTATTGAACTATCAATGCTTGTCCAGTCAATGTGTTAATTCTAGTGAAAACATCAAATAATTGGCAATTTAATTGAAAAGTCCATCACTCGTCAAGAAGGTCAATTACTGGTGTAACAGTTCCCTATCGAATCCCTTTATCCTTACTTACATGTATAATTATGTCCTATTTGATTTATAAAAAAAAATCTATTATAAAATCTTTTTTTTTCTATTTCTCTCAACAGTAACAAGATATTTACTTGTATTTAAGACAGAAACCAGGTGATATAGGATACATCTCATGCATCTATTTAAAGACATATACAACCAAATTTTGTCTGAATTCTACCTGAAAAATATAAATGATATCTGAAAAAGGAAAAATAAAACATGACATTGTCCTTGAGTATTAAACCAATTAATTTAAACTAATGTAATCTAAATTAATCATAATTAATCATGATTACATGGAGGAAAAGTAATCAGATGTAATTGATTACTTCAAAAAATGTTTGTAATCAGCTTGTAATTGATTACTTTTAAAATCCAAAGTAATTGTAATCTAATCGATTATTTTTGAAAGTAATTGACCCCAACCCTGATTCAAAACACAACACGGACAGGGTGCCAAAAGGTTAAATCATGCATTTTAGTTTGACGTCACTATCGTTGAAGGCCTAGAGAGAGCAAAGTCATCAGCGAAAATCAAAAATAACGCTCACATTGACCAGATGCTGTTATGTTGGCCCTTGCATTGACTATAGCTTACATGAAGGATAAAACATAGGATTTTAGATATAAATCACATTTGCAGTCAAGACAGAGTGTTAGAAAATGTAAACATAATCAATGAATCATTATTTTCTGAAAGATATATATAGTCTTATAACTGCAACGGTGTGTGCAAACAAATTTTCATAGCGCACTATGTGCCTTACCCACCCTTGAAGTAAAAGACTATATGTTTAAAAAAAATAATGATTCATCGCTTAAACATCAATCTAAACTTCATAGTCAATATACTCTGATTTAATAGAGTTAAAACTTTGAATTACTAAACTTAACGACAGAAGATTTTTGTTAGGGTTAAGGTAGAGAAGGAGAAACTACAAAAATACTACAAAATATTGTGTAAATCAGATGGGGATACATAAAATATACAAGGATCTTTTTGACAATTTGAAATCACAAATTCTCAACTTTCGACTTTTCAACTTTATGCAGAACATTCCCCACGATAATTCAAGTCTAGGCTTTTTGATATCACTGATAACTGCTTTTTCAATAATAAGGAACTCGTAAATTTACTTATCTTGTCATTGGTCATTTACAAAATTATTTGAATACCAACATTCATGGTTACCAATTACTTAAGAAATAAGGTATCATTTTTTGAGTTATATTTGGATGTAAAACCGGTTGGTCACGTGATGAAATCCCATAAAGCAGGGCTTTATGGAAGATTTGATCATGTGCCAACCGGTTTTACATCCCAATATAACTGAAAAAATGATACCTTATTTCTTATATTTACACTTGTTGCGATGTTTTTGCCCACAACGAGTTTCCATACATTCCTCTTTTTTGACCTAGATAAGCGCTTCAGTTAAAATGACGTAACAAAAAATAGTTCCAAGGTAATGCAACTATTTATTTAACACTGATTAAAAAATAAACAGTTGTTTAAGTCACATTTACAATATATTTTCTAAAGAAGAAAAATTACAAGAGAATTAATGTGTATTATAAGAAATACGAATAAAACTTTGCGGAGTGTCACTACTTCCGTTGACGTAAAGAGGTCACAAGGCGTCTATTTGAAGTTGAAAACACACTGGTTGAAAACGGACTTAGAGAGGAAATCAGACGACATTCTGGTGCTCACAGAAGAACTAGCATCGAAAGAAGGATGATTTTCATTTGGAACGGGGGAGAAAGGCCTGTATTGTTTACGACGAGAAACGGAAAGAGAAGCAGATGGGGTTGACGAAGTGGAGGTTGGTGATGTTGCGATTGCGGTTTTGATCATGATTTGTTAGGAGAGAAAGGCAAGAGCTTACAGAGCGTTTTTGATCATTGGACAAATCTCGGTCGTAGGTTTTTAAATACGCTTCACTGCGGTGCCCACTCATGAACATGATCTGTCGGGACTCGAACCCATGATCGCTCATAGCAGTAATGGCCGTGGCTCTCAAGCAGTGAGGGGTGTAGGACTTCAGACATTTTGAAGATTTGCAGATATCAGCCATGTATCCACTGAAGGATCTCTTCGCCAAAGGTTTAGATGTATACCACAGATCAGATCCAGAGTCCATCTGAGCTTCTTTAAAGCATGTGTTAAAAAGACTTTTAGCACTGGGCTCCGTCTTGCTCATCAATAAGCGCAGCATCTTCACAGGGCAGATATCACTGCCAGGAACCTCGTAGATCCGCTTTCCCACAGGAGCTTCATCTGATCCGATTCCCCCTTGGAAATTTTTTTGCTGCGTTTCATGTCGAAGTGTAATGTACTCTAAATTGTTCTCATCTTTCTGAAATTTAAAGGAATCCATCTGTAATTGATGGTGAAACTCTAAGCCACGCGTAACTAAATGGATAGACAAATTGTACCAAACGCATTGGCGAAGGACAATTGAGGAATGTGGAGCCGAAAGAAAATACGAAGATATACGTTCAAGGTCTTCAGGATGAATTACTGATTTGTGCTTTGTAGCCCTTGATACACCAGTTTTTGTCATTGATTTTAGCATTCCATCTAATGTGTAATTTGCTGTTTTGAATTCCTTGTCGCGGACAATATCTATTGATCTTCCTAAATCTTGAAGGTGTCTGTTGATTGCAGCACGGAGGTTTTTTACAAATGTAAGCTATTCTTGTGATAATTTTCTGCCCGTGCAGCCGTTAATTCTGCGACCCTTTATGGAGTTGATTTGGGTTTGGTTTCGCAATAAAATTTCCTCAATTTCTCAGCAAGAATCTCAGAAGTGACAGTTTTGAAATCAAGAACATCGGAAAAGACCAAGTGCCAATCTATAAATTGTAACGGGAATTTATTTTAACATTTGATTTTGATTGCATTATTATGTATTTATTTTCTAAAATTTTTATTTTTTCTGTTTCATAGTTTGCATGTTGCATTGTTTGGTTGATTTGTTACATTGATATGTTAGTTAATGGCATTTCTGTATTTTATTGTTTGTTTGTTTGCTTGCTTGCTAAGCTGTTGGCCTACAGGCCTACATTTGAATTCTTTATTGCACAATCATTTGTTTGTAGACTGCAGAGAAAAATCTGGTATACCCTTGTGCCGGTGAATGTATTGTTTTACTGTAAATATACTTGTAGAACATAATTTTGCCTTATTTACAAGCCTTAGTATATATTAAAATGAGCATTTTTTTTTCATTGGTTCAATTTATTTATAATTTATATTCCTTGTTTTAGTTTGTTGTTACTTTTAAGCAATACTTAGAATTATGTACCTTGAAAGAGTTTCACTCCCCATTGGGTATTTCGTTTTGTTGAGACAGATTGTCTGGAATCCTCAAATTGTTTCGAATTTTCCTCAGACATGGACTTGAATCTCTTAGTAGGGGGGCAGGCATAACAGGGCTAGGAAGTCCCTCCATATCAGACATTTTCAGCTCCTTCTCGACCTCTTCAGTCTCTTCTCTTGCTGGAGCCATAAAAGGGAGATCCAGAGCGGCCTTGATATCATTGTCGTTGTAAGATAAAAAAAAGTGTGTTTTGAACAGATTTTATTTTATGTATTAAAATTATTTTATTTCTAATGCGACATTGTGTTTCAACGCCTTTTATTTGATTTCGGCCGGGTTTGTTTACGTTCGTAGTAAAAGTAGTGACCCAGTTCTGAGGAGGTCAATGTATTCATGCATGCTATTTATCATATGTCCTCTTGACCCCAGACATGTTTTATTGGGATGTAAAAATGACTGACTCAAGTAATGTTTATATAGGACAAACATTTGCAAGTGTAAATATATCGCATTATTAGCAGACCAATAATTGCATTCAGATGAAGGAGAAATTGTCCAAAATCTTATACGTGAAAAGACGAAAACACTTGCTGTGGCCTCAACTCGACATGTCGGTATTTCTACAATGTATTGACAATCAAAAATGGTGATTTTTTTAGGTTGACACGAGATATCCTGGTGAGCTGGAGCTAACAGATACCACAAAGTTTGATACTTCTGTCTAATATTTGGATATTTTACTTGAAAAGACGTTAATGGTAAACGAACAACCAAGCTCTATGATAAACGTGATGTCTTTAGCTTTTCAACCGTCAACTTCCCTTACTTATGCAGCAATATACTTTCATCATCTGCATACGAATATATATCTCTCAGCTGATTCGATACGCAAGAACATGCTCTACGTATGAACAATTTCTAAGATGGGATAACGTGCATGTATTGACAACCAAGTTGATGAAACAAGAATATCAGCAGTCTCTTTTAAAGTAAGTTTTCGTAAGTTCTATAATAAATACAATGACCTTGTCAGCAAAGACCTTGGAAGCAAACACAATTTATCATTGATTTAAATGCTGTCGGACGTTTTTGCCTGACGTTACGGCGTCAAGCTGTCTACGGATTGATATTTCCTAGTTCCGAAACTGGATCATATCTAGAGAGCTAGATTGTCGGCGAGCTGATTTACATCGGAATTCTTTACCTGCATTTTAAAGAAACAGTTTTCATGAAAAAGAATGATTTAATTGATGCAAAATACTACAGTGTTTACTTCCTTTACTCTTTTGGCATGGAAGAGATTATTCCATGTGATTCGCCTTTTCAACATGTCCGTGTATCCCTTTTAATGCATTTCTATACTATTGGATCAGTCCATGAACATTCTACAAAAGGGATAAATCGCTCTTTTTGCGCCAAATGTCACTAGTGAGCTATCTTTGCGCCTTTTTCTTGGATTGCTCTATTGTATGAATATTTAACGTTCACGGAATTATAAAAAGTTAATCCTTTTAACTTCCTTTTAATGCTATAGAAATTCTTTTTATATCATTCTTTAAAACAACATATTGTATACATCAGTATATGGACAGCCAACATTAAAGAAATGATTTTTGTACTTTGTTTCCCTATCCCGCGGTAGGTTTATTCCAGAAATAGACCAATAATAATAAACAACGCAGTTCAAGTCACCGTATCTAGATGCATGATCTATTATTATATGTATCTGTTCAGATGCACACAATAAAATAATAAGAAAGCAGTGAATAATCTAGGATTTTTCTTTCCAAAAATGTCTGAATATTGAATTTACTTATTTCATTCTCAATATGATAGTGTCACACCCCCCCCCTCCCCTTTTATGGAAAAAGATAATGAACATATAACTACTGTTTACTTCAGAGGAGAAAATACACTCCAACGAAATGTGTTTTTAATTATATCCATGTTTGAAAATGTTTACAATGCATGATTTGATAAATGATTTTAGTTTCTACAAGTTAAATAAAATCAATATTTCAAATACTAAGGGTTCTCAAAATATAAAGTTAGGACATGTTTTAAACCCACAGAAGTATTGCTCAAAAGGTTTTTACTCTACATGAAGATAAATTGATTGATTTAGTCCGGCAAGCTTTTTAAAAATATGCTACTTGTTCATACTAATTGTTAGGCTGTTATTTATTCACTGAATTGACGACGGATTTTTCCGCTATCTCCCGATCAGGACAAGGAGCACACGGTGGGTGTGAACGGTCGGCAGGGGGTGTTAACTCCTCATGACAAATCGTCCCACCTCTGATGCTTTGAATGTTCGAGTCTGCTCTTGTTTTCTGAACTTTTGATCTTGAATACTTTTCGTTATCTCCAAATGTTACATTCATGACCTTTTTTAAAGAAAAGTTATCTTTGTTTTATATATTTTTTTTATATCTAGGAAGCATAATTGTTTATGAATCCTCAGACAAGATACAAAATTAATTCTTAACGTTTTCAAGTTTCAAATTTTATTTAAATCAAGGCATTGAAAACCGATGATTGAAAAAAAGTTCCAAGAGATCTATTACCTAGACAAAGAGCACATTTAGAATAAATGATTTAAGATGAGACGATATCTTACTCAAATATCTCTTTTGTATTCTTTGTACGTTCTGATTTCTAAACAGGTTTCCTATTGTCTTTAAAATATATATATAAAAAAAAGTTATCTTGACAAATTCTTAAGTATCAAGTTTTTGAATGCGTCTTTTAATGTGTCTAATCGGATGTCATCCGTTGAATAAGAAGAATTGTCATAAAAACAAAGCTCAAAAACAATTATCGCTCATGGAGAAAACATGATGTATTATAAACTGGCTTGAATGTAATAAATACCTTTATCATCCATGTCCTTAACTCTTTGTACATACTTATCATCTGTAAAAATATTAGGTAAAAGCATATTTGATGAATGTAAGCTTTTTATTGAGCATAAAATATATATGAGAGAGAGTTCGTAAGTATGTAAAGCTTAAGCAAAGATAATACAAACAAAAATGGATGCCTGGATTTGTATTATTTTCTGACCTAAAATCATTGCAAATGATTCAAGTAATAAATTTCTAGAATATAAAGAAATTGTAAACCTTCTGTGACGTTCAATATTTTACCCTTCTTAAACCATCCTTCTTATTCTCTACAAATATTTTCCACCTCAAATTCCATTTTTGTGCAACTTTCAATAAAAAATTTAAAACTATGCGGTGAAACATATTCATTTTTTTCATTAAAACATGACCCAAGTTGTTATTTTCAAAATTTTTGACAAGAATTTACGTCATTTGTCCTGGATAGGCATTTTGTATAGTTGTTTTTAAAACAGCAAAAATAATCTACCAGATAGGACTATGAATTTCAGCTATTAGACTCTCTGAAATTGATATGACATTGACCTGTTTTCTTAATTTTTTTCTTTTTACAAAAAATAGAAAAAATATTGTCAATTTGGCTCATACTTTATAAAAATAATGATATTTTGACAGATTGTGGGGCAGGCATGTCGGGAATACGTTATGAAAGATAATCAAAGGGTTTATGTCTGAAATATTTTTCTCTGAATGTATACTTTATTTATCAAATGAACCATTATTCCTTGAATGCTGAAGGGCAATCAAGATCGTTTTTATATCAAAAATCAGGTATTTATTATAATTAAAATGTATGTCCCAATTATGAAGTTACATGTACTTAAGAAAAAATATTAAAAACTTGATTCCATAAAAAATGGAATAATTTAAAAGTATTATAAATGCCTGTATTATAAATATAATAATGTATTGTTCAGAATATTTTTATCCCGCTAGATTTTAAACTCAGCTACGTGTAACAAAATCCCTCTGTCGAGTAACATGATTTGTGAAATCATAAAACAACTATAATTATGATATATTGGATAGTTATACAAATAGATTTTCAAGAAACACGAAAAGAATCTCTATTTAAAATATCAGAAAATTTCTTATTGAATGGGAAAAAAGTAGTAAAATTCATTATACTAATACTGCAAAGCAAAATGAAACAATATTTATTATATAATACTAGCTGTTTTAAATTTTATGAACAGTACATTTTCAGCTTTGTAGCATTTTTAGATTACTAAACCCCCAATAAAAACAATGCATTTGACACATTTTGCTGTAGATCTATTGGATATGTAATATGTATGATCATTGATAAGTATTGATAGAATTACGGTAATATTGCATAAGCTAATATTCGAGTTTGAGATTAAATGGCAATTGCTTTAAATCTTACCGCTAGATATCTTCATCTCTTCAGTGCCCTTTGTAATGCCTTCAAGTGGGGACGATTCTAGAAATACAACGTCATTACTTTGGTACATTTCTAAGCATTTATACTTTTCACTGAGATTCATTGTATTTTTTATAATATGTTTAAAGCATCAATAACAATTGATTGTTCTATACCGTAATCAAGTAAAGATGAACACTACATCATGAACATGTGTTAACTATCACGGGCACCTGGCGTTATTTATTTTTTTTAATAAGAAATTATATACCTCCTACCTAATAATAAACATAAGCTAGGGGTATATTATTTTTTATTAAAAGAAAAATAAGTAACGTAAGGTGACCTTTTTGCACTTAAAATTTAACTCTTTAGTTAATTACTTAAACCTTAATTATATTTTATCAGATGTAACCATGGCATATGATTTTATTTTACGTAAAATATTTTTAATAATATTTATCATTGAAAAAATCTTGCAAATTAATGCGTGTAAATTTTTGAGTGACCTTTTTGCACTGAAATGTAACAAATTTTGGGTAATAAAAAATAAATAAGCAATAAAACATTTTCTTAAATCAAGCTTTTTACGACTTCAGTGCTGATCAGTCACAAGTATTGAGTACTTTAAAATGATGAAAGAAAAAATTGGGGTCAGTGATGTTAATTTTTGAAATATTGGTCAAAATATGTGATTTTCAGGCAAAAAATGGTGCAAATTTTACATTGACTTCTTTGACATATCTTCATTTTTTGACAAAGTTTGTTGAAGGAAGGTGTAAAACTTGTTCAAAAAATATAAATTAAGACCCATATTAAATATTCCTTGCAATATCATAATGGAAAATATTCTCCGAGTTCAAGTATGTGAGGCTATAGTTCCAAGATATGAAATTTAATAAATGTGCAGATTGCAGAATTATCTGCTAAATATCCTTCCACAATAAAAAATAGTCCCTCACAAATCTTGCTTCTTTGTAGCTTTTTGAGCAGTTTTTTCGTTGAATGTGAAAACGTAAACATTGTTATAAATTGTAATGAAATATGTTATAAACATTGAATTTTGATACATAGTTTTGAAGTAAGAGGTTCTGCGTGAACTTTTCAAAAAAGCTGACGAGTGACCTACCTTAAGACAAGACTCACAGAAGACACGTTTACTTCAGAAAATTTTGATGATAAGGAGTATATAAACAGTCTGAGCAAAAATTCAAAAGAAATTATTTGGATACAGCCAAAGGTCAATGGATCAGATTTAAAGATGGAGTAAGACACATGATTTGCTTTGTTCATTGTCAGTAAGGTAGACTAAGCGAAGCATTTCAAGGGTCTAAATTAGGAAAAGAGAACAATTTCATTTAAGACATATTGAGGAAGGGTTATAAACCCATCAGGAACCAGTAGAGTTGAAAGGGTCAGATGAAGTGTTACCTTTGTACCTCGCCCAGAAAGGTGGACCATCCCTATTCAGACTACAGTGGATGAATGCATTGTGTGTTACATGTAAGCAGTGGATCAATAGACTTTCCATTAATTATATATATAGTAAGAGTAAATATAACTTCATTAAGGGATTCAGATCATTCTTAAGAAGTATGTCAGTTTTTCATAGAGATCTTGGAATTTTAAAAAATATAAAGGCAGAATTCTCACCGAAACCTGATGCCAAGCCAAAGTTTTATAAGGCTCGACATATGCCACATTCACTTAAACTAGTGGTCGATAATCAGCTAGTTGGAATGAATGTACATATAGTATATCTTTCAGGATATAATTTTAAATGTGTTCAAAAAATTTTATTTTCAGTATTGACTGTGTTGTCCTTGCAACCAAAGAAGCTAGTAAACTAGTAATCCTGCATAAATACAAAGCACTTTCAAAGAAGCTTTAACTTACATTTCGGACATTAAGTTTAGAATTTCGAATTTGGAACATGGAGTCTGGTAAAAAGGAATGGTGAATGCCAATATTTTTTTTCTACGTATCTTATTACAGGTAATAAAGTCAGGGTCATCTTTTTCATGACAATATAGTCCAGGCCATTTCTTGAGAACGTTTTACACTTACGTTTCAAACTTGGAGCAAGGGAAGACAACTAAGAGACTATAAAAATTTATTTGATGACATGCAAATGTATTTTACCTGACTTTGTCCTTCCTTCAAAGTCAAATAGAAATAATCTATGATCCTTTTGATACCAAGACTGGAAATGTTAAACACAGGTCTAGAAATTTGAGTTGAGATACCCTACATAAATGTTTTTGACCCTGATCATACTTTTGCAGTCGTTAATGTTCGAATGTTTTTGTAAAAAATATACACTTAAGTTGATATAATGATTTGACGAAAAACCAAATAACAACATTTATCAATCACAAAGTAAAATCAACACTTTACCATTTGAACTTGATGATCCGGATTCATCACTGGAAGAATCTGAAAAGAATAATGAACTATTTCGTAAAACACATGATTTAAATAGTAACAGAGATGAAAAACCTTAGTTTGCTGTATAAATTCTCACTTTTCTTTACGCATGCTGTTCTCTTTTCCAGAAAAAAATGAAAGGAAATCTTACCTTCAAATAATTTTTCCATCTTCTTTTTTGACTTCTTCTTTGCTTTAATTGAACAAACAACAACATAATCGATCTAGATTTTAAAGATACGTCACAATTCTTTACGATCGAATCCATTTCTGTACAGTGTATATAAATGATTTGGTCTTTCTTAGGAGAAGTGTCATAGTCTTCTGTTTTAATTTTTACACGCAAACCGGTAGCCTTATCCGGTTTATGTGTTAAATTGAAGCCTGAATAAAGCTGGGGATCAATATGGCCTTGTTCGCATTTTGCATTCGTATATAAAGAGGGTAGAATGTTTCAATATTTGGCTCATTGTGTGTCTGTATGATAGAAATTTAGGTGCTGTGGTAATTGAAGGCCCTGTCACAATAAGCTGCGTTCACACGGAGTCATTACGGCGTTGTAAATTTGTTTAAATCGCTTTGAAATCGCAGTAAATGTGCAATAATTTCTGTAATATTTTCAGAATGTGAAGATGTCTCGGCGTCCCTACAGCGAAGGACGCGATTCTAGGGTGATCTCACAGCGTTCTACTGCGTTTCCACGGAAATCTATCTGCGATTGACTGCGCTTCCGCGGAGTTTTCACGGCGCGTTAAGTTTTCACCTCGC
>PRKT01001955.1:0-41164 GCA_003671525.1 Saccostrea glomerata | reverse complement strand
ACATAATAAAGTACCCATGCAAAACAATTTGAGTTGTGTAAACCCAAACGTCAAGTTTGACCAAAGGAAGCCGACAATAGAAAAAATGAGTTGTTCAAGGAAATCCTGAGTACATGCAAATTAATATATATAAAGTAAATTAGTCATTTGCAACCAATGTTTTCAACATTTTCTATTGATAAATGTCTGCATGTGACTGTAAAAATATCCGAATGTCTCGATCGGCAGGATACTTCATTTTTATGTTGAAGATTTTTAAAACTGCTCTATAAGAATACAGATAATAGGACAGAAATAGTCCAATAGACTTCCAACACATGTTAGAAGACCGGATTTTCAAAGATTTTATATAAAGACAATATTTTAAACGAGGAGTTACCATGCAAATCTTTTTAGGTCACCTGAGTAAACTCAGGTGACGTCCCCTGCGAAATGATATTCATGATTTTAAGAACCTTTATGAGTTGTTCATAATTGTTCATGAATGGTTCATGAATGGTTCTTAAAGGATTCTTAACAGGTTCAAAAAAGTAGTTCATGAATGAAATTCATGAAAACATTCATAATTCATGGTTCATGAACAAATGATGAACAAATATGAATATTGGTAATTTTCAGTTTAAAGAAAAAAACTATAATAGTTCATGAATGTTCATGAATTTTCATGAAGACTAAAAATGTAAAAATAATTGTCACAAACGATCGCCTGAAAACATTCATTACTCCCATAATATAACTTTTGTATGCAGATGCAATTGTTGAACAAGCCCCTGATTTAATATTAATAACATGCTTTTGTTTCGATTTTGAAAGTATGGGATCAGAGCCGAGTAGGGGAACATAAGAGGTTAAAATCACTTTTTTCTACTCTATGCAATTGATAACTTAGATTCTTCGGGATAATAAAACTCTGTTATGAACTGTCTAGAAGGGAGATTGTAATTAAATTATGATAGTAATTTAAAAAACACTGCATCAATATTGACAGCATTTTTTTTTCTCATATTGAATTACTAATGTTTCTTCATCATTTAAATTGGCCAGCTATATTAATATTGTGCTTTAAATTATCTCATTTTTCAAGACACAACTTTGTTCGACCGAATTTTCTCTATTTGTCAAACTTTTAACAAGTTGCAAGAAAATGAAACAGACTTACAGTCTTAGACTGAATCTAGGAAAAATTTCATAATCTTCGTAAAAACGTATCATAAATTTATTGACAACTAAAAAATTATATCTCTTGTCCGTACTGTACCGTACCATTCTTGGGTCGAAAAGCTTTATATTTTGATGCAGTTATAAAGTCACATTTTTCTGTCCATCGTGTGTAAATGATACAGCACAGACTGCATGGTTGTGAAGAAGCTTTGACATGAAACACATTCGTATTTTGTAGTCTATTCTCCTATACACTTTCATAGCTCAGGGTACTCAGTTTGAGGGCGAGTGGTTTCAAGAGATATTTGTTGTCCTCTGATATGGAGGCGGCCATACTTGTATACGAAACTATGGCTCTACAGGTATAATGTAAAAAAAAAAATCCAATTCAATAAATGACTTAACTTATATAAATTAAAAAAAAATAATTTCAGTTAAAAATCATTCAGGTAGTGTTTGTTATTTTTTGTTTAACAACAATCTTGGCAATTCGAAACTATTTCTTAATTAGCTCTGCATGACACTTTTTAAAAGGCGCAAACTTTGAAACGCGCGAGACGTTGGAAAGTGAATCGGTACAGTGGGAGGATTATAAACGTAGATCTAGTCATTCTTTGTCTACCTTTGAAGAAAATAACAGAATACGAAGAAGGAATATCCAGAGGATCAATTTACTTCATAACTGCAGATATTAGTGGTGAGTTACAAAAAAAATAAAGGCAATCGCTGAATCTGTGAGATATTTGTCAAGATGTTACTGTCTATTTGTAAGAGTTCCGTTATGTCCTTTTTAATGAAAATTTTGTCAAAGTTTGTTATGAGTAAGGATCCAAACAAATTACGTTACATTTAACGAGGCTAGGGGGTGGCAGCCATTTTTAGACTATTTCAATCTCCTTTAAAAGGAGAGCTACATATAAATATATACAAAATGATAAAATTTTAAAATTAAAATATATGAATTTTTTCATTGCCAAATGATAGTTGACAGCTAAATATACCATATCTAAAAAAATAAGTTAAATCTGGTGGTTAATTTAAGATTAAATTTTTGACCCGCCAGCCTCCTTAATAATTAAAGATTGAAACATTCATCCTGTTCACCTATAACATCTTGAACATGGCGGGCAAGGGAAACAGGATAAACTCCCGCTCGGAATGCTTTAAAATATGGCAGTGCCTATGATACAGAATTAAATGAAACAAATATGCAAAACAAAAAACCAAAAACAATTAAGTCTGAAGTTTTCACATTTATGAGCATTTTCAGAAAATCTTTGTTCTTGTAGGGAAAAGAGAAGCAGTTCACAGATAATGTTGATGAGTTGAGATCAGAAGATTAAAAAACTCTGGCTGTCAAAAAAAAAAGAATATAAAAAATCCAGGCTCTTGAAGAAAAACAAAAGAAAGGAATGAAATTATGAATCGTAATCGATCGAAGGATCCAAGTGATGAAATTCTGAAAATTCCACAGGGAAAGCCAATAAGATTTTTTTATTTGACCACCTCTGCTCAAAATCCTTGAAAGCCCTTTTCTCTGATGCCCTAATTGCTGAACACACTTTTCTGCCAGACAGTGAGACTTGGATTAAAAATCATTCCATTTTAGGCATACACTTTGAAATACGCTGAATAAGGAACCCACTTTCCTCTTGACCAAGGATTCTGCAAAGAGTCGCGTTTGATTTGAAATTTTTCATAATTTTACTAGGAATGAACTACATAATTTATTTATTATCGTTATCACTTATCAGAGTTGTTTACTTGAACAAAGATTTTGTTACCATAATTGGAAAACGAATTCTGTGAAATCTTTCAAGATGCTATTAAAATATTTTCTTTTACAGTTTTTCATTTTGCATAACTTATTACATTTTTTTTTTTTACAAAAAGCAAGAACATTCATGAATAGTTCATGAATATTCCTAAATAACTTTTACAAATTATTCATGAATAGTTCATGAAAATGCATTGAACCTATTAATATCATTCATGAACCCTTCTTGAAAGTTCAAGAATATAATTCATGAACTTTTCTTGAAAGTTCAAGAATTATTCTTGATCATTTTGCAGGCATTTAGAAAATCCAAGTTTGTTCATGAACAACAAATAGTTCTTGAATATTCTTGAACTTGGTTTTCATGAATAAAATCCATGAAATCATGAGTGTCCAATTTTAACTTCATGGGATCTTCATGAACAATTCATGAGCTGATTCAAGAATATAATTCATGAACTTTTCTTAAAAGTTCAAGAATTATTCTTGATCATTTCGCAGGGGCTATTGCTATACGTTTTCGCCCGTCGTCGTGCGTCGTGCGTTAACATTTGAACATTTCCAGCTTTTCTCTGCAACTACGGAACCAATTTCAACCAAATTTGGCAAAAAGCATCTATGGGTGAAGGGGAACAAAAATTGTGAATTTCATGATCCCTGCCCTCCCTGGGGCCTGAGGGGTGGGGCCAAAACCACTAAAATTAATCTTTAAAAATCTTCTTCTTTCCCCTGGACATCAAGCAGTCAAACTGTTTGCATGATTGTAATCAGCAATGAGTCCTCTACTAAAATTGTGAAATTCATGACCCTGGGGTCAGGGGTTCTAGTGCTAGGGCTGGGCTAAATAAGTAGGTAGTGAAAATGCATAATTTCTTTGAAAATCTTGTTCTCTGCTCCTGGGTATTAAATAAACTAACTAAGTACATATTTATGATGAGTAAGAGTGCCTCTACCAAAATTGAGAATTTTATGGCCCCAGGGTCAGGGGTTCTGGTGTTAGGGCGGGGCTCTATTGATTATATAGTGAACATACATGAATTCTTTGAAAATCTTCTTCTCTGCTCCTGGGTATTAAATAAACTATCTAAGTGCATAGTAATGATGAGCAAGAATGCCTCTACCAAGATTGTGAATTTTATGGCCCCAGGGTCAGGGGTTCTAGTGCTAAGGCGGGGCTCTATAGATTATATAGTGAAAAAACATAAATTCTTTGAAAATCTTCTCCTCTCCTGTATATTAAATAAACTAACTAAGTGCATAGTTATGATAAACAAGAGTGCCTCTATAAAAATTGTGAATTTTATGGCCCCAGGGTGAGGGGTTCTAGTGCTAGGGCGGGGCTCTATAGATTATATAGTGAAAAAACATGAATTCTTTGAAAATCTTCTTCTCTGCTCCTGGGTATCAAATAAACTAAACTAAGTACATAGTTATGATTAGCAAGAGTGCCTCTACCAAAATTGTGAATTTTATTGCCCCAGGGTCAGGGGTTCTGGTGTTAGGGTGGGACTCTATTGATTATATAGTGAACATACATGAATTCTTTGAAAATCTTCTTCTCTGCTCCTGGGTATTAAATAAACTAACTAAGTGCATAGTTATGATGAGCAAGAGTGCCTCTACCAAAATAATTAATTTTATGGCCCCAGGGTCAGGGGTTCTGGTGTTAGGGCGGGGCTTTATAGATAATATTGTGAAAATACATGAATTCTTTGAAAATCTTCTTCTCTGCGCCTGGGTATTAAATAAACTAAATAAGTGCATAGTTATAATGAGTAAGAGTGTCTCTACCAAAATAATTAATTTTATGGCCCCAGGGGCAGGGGTTCTGGTGTTAGGGTGGGACTCTATTGATTATATAGTGAAAATACATGAATTCTTTGAAAATCTTCTTCTCTGCTTCTAGGAATTAAATAAACTAACTAAGTGCATAGTTATGATGACCAAGAATGCCTCTTTCAAAATTGTGAATTTTATAGCCCCAGGGTCAGGGGTTCTGGTGTTAGGGCGGGGCTCTATTGATCATATAGTGAAAATACATTAAATCTTTGAAAATTTTCTTCTCTGCTCCATTGTATTAAGCAGATGAACTATCTATATAGTTATGATGGACAAGGGCCCTTATCTTCCAGTATTGTGAATTTTAAGGCCCCAGGGTCAGGGGTATAATAGATGGAGGGGGGGGGCTGTACTTATATACTGAAAATGAATGAATGGTTTGAAATCTGCTCCTTGGTATTAATCAAATATCAAGGCCTAGGGTTAGGGGTTCATGTGTGGTAGGGGCACTACTGATTATTGCTGAATATTACTGATTAGTTGAAATGCATTTTTGTTCCCCTACCCTGCGTATGGGTATTAAGTAAACAAACTAAGCAACTGCTAAGTGTATTGTTATGATGATCAATGGTGCCTCTTTCAAAATTGTGAATGCCAAAGCATCTGGCTTGAAACATGAATCAAATTCAATCACTGGAAAGTTGTTGCATAATGCTCAGGTGACCTATAAGGCCCATGGGCCTCTTGTTTATATTATCATCGATTCGGAATATACAGTCACGTAGTTGTTTATAAAGCAAGAATGCTTTTATTGAACAAAGATACGTTGAATATTACCTGTGACTAAGTATGCAGATTGAAATATAACATGTGCAGTGAAAAAACATTTCTTATGTTAAAAGTCATTTGTAGCTCGCCTCAACGAAGTAAGGGGAGCTTATGAGATACCGTGATAAATGTTGACAGATTGTATAAAACGCCTCAATCAAATAACTAAATGTATTTGAAAACAATCTGAATAGGGTCTATAAGTCTAATAACGTAATAAGTGATCATATAGTATACAATTTAACGATTACAGTAAAACTCAGTTATAGCGAAGTAAATGGGATTCGCTATAACCGTAATTCGTTATATCGGTATAAGGAATTCATTAAACTTGCATAACTGGGGACACAAGATAACTTCGCTTTATCCGTGAATTCGCAATATCCGTGTTCGTATTGAAATAGTTGTATATTGAATTTGAGGTATACGTACTAAACTTTGAATAAAAAACCCCACAAAAACGAAAACCACACACATATTTTTGTTCTGAAAATCTTTATTGATAGAGGGAAAGATGTTTTCAAGGTAAAAAGACTAAAAATCGTTCCTGTTGTGGAAAAATCCTCCATTCACTGTAAAGAAATGATACATTTTGACATTGATATCTACATTTAACTCTGATCACGTAAAATCATTTTTAAACGATATGGTCCATTTCACATATTCAAAAACTACTCACATTTAGCCCCAGCCCCAATTCCACCCAGCCATTGCTCTATCTTGCTGACAATCGTCCATCGAATGAATTTTCACAAGACGTTTAGTGTTTTGGTAAAATTACCTTTCCTGGATTACATCATCGTTTGAAATATATTCAGCACACTATATAAATATAAAACCAACCGTATCACAGTGTCTTTATCAACGATGAAACACTAACGATGGTTACAAAATCATGTATATATGTTAATATTCTTTTATGCGGCAATTCACAGGATTATCTTGAAAGATGCAAGATCTTTTTACGCAGAATGTATACGGCGCGGATCTAAGAAGTCTGATTTTAATTAGATAGTTTTGACATAGACGTTATTTAAATCCATATAATGTACGATATAATTAAGAAATGAATTTAATTTTTGAAGATTCATGAGGTTATGAACTACGACGCTTCACGCCGGCATATTTCATGTAGCGCGTTAGCGCGTAAATTCATTTCTTATATTTACATTATTTTTCTGATGAATTGCCATAAATTTATGCCATTCAACTGTCATATTTAAAGCAAAACAGTGTGCACTATATTTTTTGACTTCAAGAGCGGTATTATGATGTAACAATCGAGATACGTGTATTCATGCTTATCGTGGTACATACCTAATGTAATTCATGAGAAAATGAACTGCATTTTTTTGTAAAGAATCATAGGGGAAATTTATTGGAAATGTAAATATTGTCGTATGTTATTTTTTTTTCAATCTAAATGTGTACGAAAAGACTAATAAATTATAGCTTGAGCTTTGAAAAGATCAAATATCTGATTTAATAGTCAAATTCCAAGTTGATTAAAAAGAAGTTTTATAAATTAAATTCGGAAAATGGAATAAATACATGAAGAATGAATATATTTACTTTTTCTCTATGCAACCAGCTTAAATATATCCGTTTCTGTAATTCAATAACTACTAATTACTTACCTTAGATAGTACCTTCAGTTTATGTGCTGCGTCTCTTCTTTAAATATATTATATTTCAAATGCTTAATAAAACCTGTTCTCATTTTAAAACATCCATATATCATTAGGCATGACAAGATGAGCGAGAAACATTGCATTAAAAACTCCCTAGTCTGCTCAGATTAATGAATTCATATTAACTTTGCCGTTTATCATCTCGAGGTAACGATAAAAATTTTTGTAATAAGGAAGGGTTACATAATCATTTAATATTGATAAAATGGTTTTGAAATTTCAAAGATGAAACATATGGAGATGACGAACAGTAATCAAGACCAAATGTCTACAAAACAATACAAATACTAGTAGTATTTTCTTCTTTTCATGCATAAGATTTTGGACAAATTCTGTTACCTATGATTACAAAAATAGGTCCAAAAGATTGTCGGAAGATGTTCCAATTACAACATAGATAATGTCAGTTAAAAACTTAAGCATCTTTTTGATGTTACTTCAGAGTACTTGTGTGCACAATCAGAATGTTTTTAACAAAATAATTTGGTAAATGACCAAAGAAATGGTAAATACATTTCTATTTCTTTTTATTAAAAAAGTAGAGGTCAATATCAAACAAAAAATGTTCTTCCAGATATTTGAGTCAGTCAAAATAAGTGACTATGATAGATATTAAATCGTGTTATTTGGGTATTTAATCATGAATATTTCGTCCTTACATGGTCGTAAAAAACATAAATTCGATATCGCATTTAATTTTCCTTTTGCACCAAAATTTACTTATCATTCTTTAGTTTAAAAAATCTATAGGAATACAAAAAGGTGTCCACATATAAACTTTATCAGAATCAGAATCAGAATCAGTTTATTCGCTCAAACCATACAGCATGGTACATGAGGAACATAAAGTATATACAATGTCTATAAAGTCGTCAGAGGTACATTAGTATAAATATACACACATATAAATAATTAATATGAATATATATACGTAAATAAATGTTTTACAACTGCATGTAGAGAGGATGTACATATAGTACATGTAATAATAAAGTATATGCAAAAAGAAAATACCAGGAGGACAGCTAAGAAGGACAGACAGTCTCAAATATTTTTGAAATAAATGTACATAGTTTTTGTAAAGATTGTATATTTGAATTGGCCATGAGTTCATAAAACTTGACAACATTTGGTCTGGTGCAGTAACTTTTGTGTAAAAATTTTTTTCTTATCTCTGAAAAAGCTGTACACTCTAAAATGTAGTGGTATTCATCGCCTATCTTTCCATTGTTACAAACTAAACATACTCTATCATTTAATGGGGTGCCACACCACCTCCCTGTTTCGACAGGTAGATGATGATTTGAGGTACGCATTTTCATCAATAGCTTTCTTTGTTTTGGGCGTAAATTTTTAATGTAGCTTTCAAATCCGAAATTGGTTTTAAAAATTCTGTAAATCTGGCCTTTGGAAGAACTATTTATGTCATTTGACCATTTTTGAATGAACTGGTCTTTTAAATTCTGATTTACAATAGCACTTAGCCATTTAGCATTGACAACACCTTGCTCATTCCATATAAATGAAAGTCCACAATTATTTAGAATTTTTTGAATACATTCAATCCATTGACATTTAATACCATCGTTACTTAATTGGTTATACATATACTTGTACACAATATTGACAATTTTATCTTCTGCACATGTAAACATCTTTGACCAGTAAGTAATCATTCTCGTAAAAACATTGATGTACAAAGGGAATCTTCCAGTTTCTCCGTAAATCATGTAATTTGGTGTAGAACTTTTCAAATTAAATATAGTTTTTAAGAATTTTAAATGGACACGTTCAATTATTTCCATATTTTCATAGCCCCATATCTCACATCCGTAGAGTAAGATGGGTGTGACTACTTTATCAAACAAGTCAAGCTGACATTCGATCGGTAAATTAAATTGTCTAATTTTTCTTATCACCCCGTACATTGCTTTCTGTGCTTGCTCACAAAGATGTTTCTTCGCTTTACAGTATGAACCTGTTCTTGATAATACAATTCCTAGATATTTAAATTCTTTTACATTTTCAATATTTTGGGTATTGTAATAAAATTTCCTCTTTAACATTGCCCCTTTGGAGAAAACCATGACTTTTGTCTTATCAACATTCACATTAAGTTTCCATTGAGTACAATAAGTATAGAATTCATTCAATGCCTTTTGTAAATCATCAGCAGATTCTGCCAAAATAACAGTGTCATCAGCATAAAATAAAATCAAAAGTTTTAAATGTAGTAATAATTCATCTTCAATTTCTTTACTAATAGTTTGTAATCCGACTATGTCCTTTTCTACCAAAAATTCTTCAAGATCGTTTATGTACAAAGAAAATAAAAAAGGTGACAGATTTTCGCCTTGTCTTACCCCGACATTACATTCAAAAAATCCCGAGGACATTCCATTTTGTTTCACTAAAGACTTAATTCCCATGTACATATTCCTTATATAATTGAAACATTTACCGTTAATACCATTTCTGAATAGCTTATTCCACAAACCGTTTCTCCATACAGTATCAAATGCCTGTTTAAAATCAATAAATGCACAAAAAAGTTTCTTTTTTCTTTTCATAAGGATATCAGATAGAAATTGCAAAGTTAAAATATGGTCTAATGTTGAGTAATTTTTCCTAAAACCTGCTTGATTATTATTTAGAAGGTTAACCTCGTTTGCATACATTTCTAGTCTATTCGCCAATATGCGGGTAAAAAGTTTGCCTAGGCAGCTTAGCAGAGATATAGGACGATAATTTTCAGGCTGGGTTGGGTCGCCCTTATTCTTATATATCGGTCTAACAATACCAATTAACCATTCATCTGGAACGAAACCACTATCAAAAATAATATTAAAAAACTTCTTATACAATGGTAAAAACGTTGACAATGTTGTAGAAATATGTTCATTTAGAATGTTATCATACCCTGCGGCTTTACCATTCTTAAGTTTCTGAATAGCCGCTATTATTTCTTCTTCGACAATTTCACAATTGATAATACTGTCTACATGGTCTGAGTTATCATTTGTATCATCTAATCTAAAGTCGTAATTTTCGTCATCGTTAGCATCATTAGTATTGCCTTCATTCATTTCTTTTAAAAATAGAAACATATCTTGGATTTCAACAGCACATTTTTTATCTTGACTTGATGCATTTAAAATTCTCCAATAATCTTTCGGGTTTGTTGAACGTAAATGGGCAAGTTTTTGAGTTAATTTATTTCTGTAACCCTTCAAGCAGTTATCCATTGTTTTCTTGTATTGTTTGCTAGTTGATTTTAGGTCGCCTTTGTTTTCAATTGTTTTATTTCTATTGTAAATTCGCTTTGCTAAATGGAATTTTCTCCTTGCTGTTTTACATTCCTGGTTAAACCAGGGTTTGTTACACTTTTTATTATCCATTGAGGGGTTTTCTATATTTTTTTTCATACCAAACGTTTCTTTTGCTGAATTAACAAAAACTTCACAAATGTTTTTCGCTATTTTGGTAACATCATCCCTGCAAATACTTTCAATATTAATAGATAGTCTATCTAGATCATTTTCTATGGCTAATACAGAACTCACTTCAATATTGCTACGAAAATCGTCTGCTTTGTCCGCACACCATAATTTTACACTTGGTTGATTTTTACCTGTTCTACAACTTTTGACCTCTTTGTTACAATTAGTGAACGAAAAAGTTATTGGATTATGTACATCTGAAAAAAGGTTACAAAAATCAATAATTTCAAAATTTTCCACAATTTCAAAAATATTTGCACTGGCTACAACATAATCAACAGTGCTGCTATTCTTACATGTGACACTACCTGTATTTTTATCTCTGCCAACCCGGCTATTCACAATATACAAGTCATTATTTTTACAAAAGTCAACAAATTTATGTCCATAATTATTTACAGTACAGTCTTGTACAACTCTTTCTAAAGGAATCTGGTGGTCATTAAATATCGAACATCTAAGAGCAATCTCTGAATGAATCGGGCTATGAGTTACCTGTGTCAAAAATTCGTCAGAAGTACAATAGTCGTGTAATTTACCAACTCTGGCATTGAAATCTCCAAATAAGCATACATATTTACAGTTATTTGCCATGTTTAAAATTTCTTGCTCTATTTCTAAAAAACAGTCGGGAGAGGAATATTTACTCCCTTCTGGTGGAATGTACACAACTCCACATAAGACATCTTCACAAGTATTAAGTAGAAATTTACTAAGTTTGAACCAAAAAATGAATTTACAATCTGTTTTCAAAATATTTACATGTTTTATAATATCGTCTCGTACTGCTATAACTAACCCACCAGATCTTCTATTTGATAATTTGTGTCTATTTTTCATGAAAACTGTGTAGCCGGTTATGTGTATATTGTCCGAATCATCGGTTTTAGTCTCTGAAAGACCTATTATGTCATGCTTAGAGATGAAATCGTAAAACTCTGGATAATTAAGTCGTTGTTTAAGTCCACATACATTTAAGGATAAAATTTTCAGGGATTTGTCCCTGTCAGTTTGTTCTCCCGCGATTTCCTATGCCTGCTCAGGTGTAGATCCCTGTCGCTGTCGTTTTAGTACCTGGCGGACGGTATTTTGCGGCGTGCTCTGTTGATCCATCGGTTGATAACTCGAGGTCGAATTCCAGGTAGGTAACGATTGTACAGGTGCGCTGGGCGCGGATCCAGCTGATGGTATGTATTCTTTGCCGTCGATGTACAGCGTGTCTTTCACAAGCTTGGCGCGCTTATGATCTTTCAATGCTTGCCGAAGAACCGGATAGAGTTTTCTTCTTCTTTCCTCAATCTCAGGAGGGAACTGCTCATTTACCCAAACATTACTGTGTTTTAATTTTTGCGGTGCTCGACTGCGGATGAACTCTCTATCTTTGTAAAACGTAAATTTTGCGACAATATTTCTTGGGTGTTCACTAAACTCGTTCCATTTTCCCATTCTATGTACACGTTCAAACGAGATTTCGTAACTTAGTCTATATTTTCTTTGGATAAAATCTTGAAGAACAGCTTCAGTATCCTCGAATCTCCGTTCTGGTATTCCTGAGAAAATAAGATTGTCTCGCATTGAGCGCATTTTGAGGTCTGTAACTGAGTTTTGTAGAGCCTCGTTAGCATCATTCACGGCTTTTAACACATTTTCTGTTTGTTTTTGGGTACGAAGACACTGCTCTGTAGCTTTCATATTGCTCACAATTTGGTTCTTGTTCGCCTCAGTTGCATCTTTGACTGAATCGAAGACATTTCCCAGTGCTTTCATATCTGTGTCAAAGTTTTGAACATCATTCTTCACACTTGTTACTCTTTCATCAAGTTTTGATACTTGCGATTTTAGCATATTTACAGACCCTTGTAGTTCATTAAAGGAGGCCATTTTATTTTCAATAGCACTGAGTCTGGATTCGAGTGAATCACTCCTGTGTTGGATGTCCGTTAATTTACAGTTCATTTGGGTCAATAGGGTGTGTATAGAGGATAATGTGATTTGATTTTCTAGCTCTTTATCGTTGTCACATTCCGACTCTGGCTTGCCGTAAATTACAGAATGGCTCTCTTTTAGAATATCAGATGTTTCAGACATTTTGGTACAGGATGACAAAGACAAGGACAGAATCAAAATCACATAGAGATAACAGACACGGATCAACAACATAGAATGTACGTACGCGTGAATGTACGTGAACTAAACTCACAGCTGAACTCAAACTGGTTACACATAGCACAAACAAATCACAAAGAAACTATCGATTTAACGTTGGATTTTACCAAAATTGTACAATAAATGTCTTCATCAATGAATATCACGTATTCTTCCACATTTTTCTTTTGTTCTTATGCAGTAAAATAGTATAATTTTAAGAATTTCACCGGAGCCCAAGTTGGATCGACTTACCGGTCCGATGACCTCTGACCTCCTCCTCTATACTTCAGTTTGCCGTCATTTGTGCTGGTCTAGCAATAATTATTGGAGCTATTTTTTTAAAACCCTTTTCACTATAAATAAGCAGTATTTAATATATAATATGTATTCATCCCAATTACCACATTAGAAAGTGTGATTTAGTGCGCTGCATTATCACCCGTCTTAATATATATATTTAACAGTTAATTAAATCTGGAGATTTAGAAAGTAATTTAGTCAGTTTAATATAATACAGGTTTGGAACAGAGGACACGCGGACCTCTAAAGCATCAGAAGCCGAATCAGGTGGCCTTAAGAAGAAAATAGCCTCAGTCAACCCATGCTACCCACTGAATGTCCCTTGTTATGATTTTAAAAATCCAAAAATTCCGTACACAATTCAGTATGTCAACAATGGCCTTCAAATACCTAACTGTTACTGATTATGCATATAATGACAAATCGTCTGTCTACTTTTGATGTAAAAAAAAAATAATTTGTTTTGAAAGAAAATTTCTTTGACTTATAGTCTTGCAACATCTTATATTTCTGCATAGTCTGGTTATAAAAAAACCGTCTATTGAACAATTTTTTAAGGTATTGCAGCAAACATTTGTAAAAAAACACCCTTAAAATGATATTTCTAAATGGACGTCATTATTACATTCCAACCTTATAGAATTTAAACTTTAATACACAAATATCATTTCTAAACGTTATGCAAAAAAGTAAAACATTTAATGAAACCAGTAATGAAACTTTTATTCGCTTTCATCTGAAACAGGTCTAATATTCATATTTCTGAAAATTCTATTTAACTGTTTATACTTGCAAGCAAAAGAACATAAAGATTAAAACCGCATTGATTTTAATTTTCATTCTGGCAATTTTTCGTTTTACATGACTGATTTTGTAAAGCAATGTACTACAAAAATATACTACAAGCTAGTATTTCTGGGTAACGGATCTTTATTAGAGAAAGAACATTATTATAAACATATTAATAAACTATCGGAATAAGGCACTATTACTCATCAAATAATTTTGTATATTTTATAGATATAGATATAGCATCAAATTACTGATTAATCTTTTGGAAAATGTGTTGCACATTACCTGCAGACTACTTCAAACGTTTATAAATACTTATTAATTTCATATTTGATATGAAAAAGTGGGCATATGGTGTTCACTACTTCCTTATACAACGGGGAAATTGTAAAATAGAAGCATTTACTATGGTTTATATCTGCTTTTATCTTTAAAATCGTTTCCTCGTGTTAACATATTGACATGTTAAAATAAAAAAAAATTCTAAAATAAGGTGAGAGATATGTTAAAAAATTCTTGATTTAGTTAGAAAACTCTGTAATTAAACAAAGCATTAACATAGTTTATGAACCATTACAAAATATAAATTTTTGAACACATGTAATATTATTTAACAAGGCACATGTTGATTTAATTTTTGCTTTGCTTCGTTTTGAAAAGAAATATTTGAAATAAATATTGCTCCAAATCAGATTACAAAGGACAAATTTTCGATATTTAAACAAAACCATTCTGAAATGTTTTATGAATGGAAAATTGAAATCGATTCCTTTTTCTTCTCTTTTTATTCTTTAAACTGTTCACTTCGTCTCATTGAAATACTACTGGTATAAATGTATTTTTTTCTAACAATTAAGGTCCCTCTCTACACAAGTGCAAATTTTTTTTTGGACATTGAGAAAAATATATTGTATAAAAGAGTTAAAATTGGGTTATTTATTTAATTTTCACTGAATGGCGCATGGCATTTACCACCGGGAAAAGTGTTCAAAGACAACACAGTAGCAGTGAATGGAAATCACTGTTTATTACTTACATAGAGAAAACACATGTTAATAACACGTTCAGAAAATTTATCTTGGCCATTTAAAATGTGTAGAATACTTAAATTAATCACAAATTTAGTAAAATATTGTAAATTTCTATTTTTAGAATTTAGATCTAAGGGCAGATCACTCCAACTGCAGAAAAATGCCCAAGAATCAGAACTTTTTAGTGTGCGGTGTAGAGAGGTTTATTAAAAAAAATGGAATTGTTATTACATTTTAAATTTGATTTCAGCAAAGAGCCGTTAAGATATGGTTTACGAGGGTTGTCCCAAAATTCCGTAGACAAGCGTTGTTTTGTAAGAACCCTACGTCATACATGAATGAAACTTCGTATATAGGTTAAAACAACACTATCTAATAAATTTATGGACAAATATGGAGTAACTACACAAATTATTCCAATTTAAAAGACACATTTCATTGTCTGGTGTAGGAAGGCGGCGCAAACCCAAAAGTTGCAATTAAAATTTGGTATATTATATCTAAAATCCTACGGAAAAGTAATAACTACCCCATATTTTATTGAATGGAAATGAAAATTCTTAATATTGCTTTATTAACTATATTTCCTCAAATTTTGGTGTGTATGCTTTGATAAATATGAATTTTATAACGTTTTATATACATGGGGTTAAAATCCGAATTTTTGAAAAATGGCGGCTGCTTTGGCCCAGGCGGCGCACTGGACTATGATCAAGTGTTTTGATCCTGAATTCACTCTTACAGAAATGTACCAATCATAAATGTTTGGTAGACTAGGAAACGTTTTCTCCTCCTAAGTATTTAAAATGACTAAAACGGTTTCTCTATGTATATGTCAATAACAGTAATTAAAATAAAAGACAGGGCTAAGATATGGGCAAGAGTTCCATTGTGCAAATCCATTAGAGAAAATAGACAAAAAACCCGTAAAAATATAGCGTTTTCAAATCATTATTATTTCATACCTGTACATGCATATACTTTGTTTACATATTTTAATGTTTGATCATATCATAGTAATTAAGATATTTTACATTTATAACTATAACCGTTTCGTTTAATTTAAGAATTTGATTCTGGTAATTGAAATATTTTCTCCAAAAATTTGAACTGTTGACATTTGTATTTTTTGACGTTGCAGATTGCTCCGGGTGTTAGAAAACTATATCACTTTAAATTGATTACTCGAAAAGTTTTCAAATAAACATGATAAAACTTCGTAATTTATCTACCAAGAACATGCTTTATCCACCCTAAAAATTTTATAAAGATACATTAATTTCTTTCAAAGATATGAGCTCAGTCTACGAAATTTTGGGACAACCCTCGTATTTATTAATCTGAACATACTAGGAAGTTTTTAACGCCACTCTACATTTATCTTGTCATTCTTCATGATATATTGATACTCAAAAATATGACCAGGTTTTATTGAGCATCTAGAAAACAATATATATAAAGAAGAGAAACAGTGCATAAACTGTAGGTACTATTTGAGGTAAGTTATGATCAGTTATTTACATAATAGCTCAAAGATTGATTGATTGATTGTATATTGTTTAACGTCCCTCTTGAGAATTTTTCACTCATATGGAGACGTCACCGATGCCGGTGAAGGGCTTCAAATTTAGACCTATACTCGGCACTCAGGGCCATTGAGCAGCGAGGGTTCTTTATCGTGCCAGCGCCTACCGTGACACGGGACCTACGTTTTTAAGGTCATATCCGAAAGACCCGTGACTTTCACTTCTAGTGCCGAGCGCTTGGCGAAGGAACAGTCACTACCTATGTTTACGTCTTAGGTATGACGCGGGGCCGCGATCGAGAATCGAACCCGGGCCTCCCGATCATAATTGCTCAAAGAATGGGAAATGTTAGAGGTTTTTGTATGGAAAACAAATATACTTATTCCTCGTGACTTTTACCATGATTACATTTTTAAATTCTAATGGAAAAATTTCAATCATTATGTTGTAATTTTGCTATTACAGCCCCGTTTATTATTTTTTTTAAATAGAAAAATGTTTCGATGACTCAATTAAAAAAGTAAGCTGGCAAGCGGTTAAAATTCTTATTTCTTATATATTATCATATATACACTGGCAAAATAACTAGTTACTAGGAAGTATTTCTACTTAAAATTACCTCTCTTTGTTCTATTTTTCGATATACAAGCAAAATTATGGCCCATGTTTCCTTTGACCTTATACACATAAATTTATTTCAAACTGGTTGTTACACATACTCCTTTATATTGAGAGTTACATTTCAGCCTTTCAGAATGAAGACGCTGGTCTGTGTTACTTTGTTGTTGGTGCTAGCATCTACTCTGACGGAGGGAAGATGGTGTGTTGGATGGGGAAGGAATGGAGGAAAGGTTTACATTAATTTATAAATATCAGATCTTTTTCTTTTCAAAAAATACGACAGTTATGTCAAGTGCATTTCATTATACATGTATCTTTTTTTTCAATTTTCCTGAAAACAGTTTGTAATTTCTATAGTTATGGAAACATTGGAATCCGAGTTATGATACGTATGATGATATTAAACTTTTAAATGCAGACGACCCAAAGACTGCCCTGTAATTACATTGCCTTTGATACAAACAAAGATGGTAAAATCACGAAGACAGAGTTCCAGAAAGTCGCTGCCACTTATGGACGAGAAGGAACCGCTGTCGTCTTTTCCATCTTGGACACCAATGGTTTCTCTTATTTCTTTGAATTATCAATTTTTTTTTTTTGCTTTAAATTTCTACATTTAATTTAATAAAACTTTGTATTCAGAATATAATGCCAAAAACTTAATCAAGAGTTTTTTTTAACACATTCATGTTTAATTCATTCGTATTAGTATCTGAATTAAACATAATGATATTAAAAACAATCTTTTAAATTTAAAAATGATAGTTTATTTTGATTTAAAACCGAGAAAAATGCATTCTGACTATTTTTGAAAAGAATTGCCCAAGACATCGAATTGATGTTCTTACGTTCGAAAAGAACTTTCAATATAAGCTATTTTAACTACATGTAACAGTGGAATGAAGAAGACAAATAAGAGAGCATCTGATTGTTACTGTAAAATCAATCTTACAGTTGCTTGATGAAATAGATGATAAAATTCATCATGCCTAGTTCTTATAACTATATTAAGATTTCATTTTTCGTATTCGTGCATGTACAAAGAGTTACAACTGCATGTTCTATTATTGTTATATAACTATTGAAGTATTCCAAATTAGTATACATATCAAGCAGCTCTTGTACATGAATTCATTAATTTTGTAAAAAAAATAACCCTATGAAATGTCACATGAAATTGTCGTGGAGCATATTTAGATAATTTTGTAAATATTTTTGCTTCTCGCTAATAAAGACATTTTAATACGATTGGTGATATTTGTGGGCATAGTGTTCTGAATATATTTTAGATGACGATGTGGTACAGAAAAAGGAATTTTACCAAAACGCTATACGTTTGGTGAAACTTCATCTGATGGCGGCTTGTCACCAAGAAAAAGGGTGGATCTGGGGCTAGGCTAAATGTAAGTAGTTTTTAAGTATGTGAACGGACATTCGCTTAATTGTTTTTTACCTGAACATATGATCAGAGTTATAAATATATATATATCAAAGTCATATATTTTTCTTTCCAGTAAACCAAAGTCGTGGTCTTCCCACAACTGGAACATTGAAAATATGTTTTCTCTATCAATAAAAGAGTTTTAGCACAAAAAGGAATTTGGGCTGTTATGATATTTAAATTCAAGTGAATAACAGTGTTTAAATTATACATCACCTACATGATCGTTTCTTACGTTATCAGACAAATATTTTCAGGCTATTTTCCAAAAGTAATTAAGTGATCTATATAGTAGCATATTGTAAAATCACATATTTTCGTGGCTTCAATTTTTCAAGGGTTGAGAAAAAATATTGATTTGTGGGGATTTGATTTCGTTGTTGGAGTATAAATGCAAATTAAATTTTACATTTCGTGTTTGTCATGGATTCGTTGATGCCTCTATACCTCGAAATCAAGGAAAATGAATCTCCCACGAAAATTATAACATATAATGACATGACTTTAATTAATGCACATGATAGGAAACCTCACATTGATTAATTACTGTTCAGGTAATTATATTTTTGAAAGAAGAAGGTACGGTTTGAGCTTTCTTGTGCCCTTATCTTTTATAAACTTCATGAAACTGACTTTTACATGAATTAAGGAATAATTTGGAACAAAAGAGGACCATTATGGAAATATGACGTCATTAATTTGCCAAATTACTGTTTTATGCATTTCTGCACTACCTAACCTTTACAAAATAGTTTCTGTTACCGTCACCAACTTCAATTTTGAGATATATTGTGTAAAATGCTTTTTAGAAATCATGCATCTCAAAATATTTGTGGTCGAAACAGGAACTAGATGTTTACAATTTCTTAAGAAAATACGGGAAAATGCACAAGTTCATGCAGCTAGAATTAATGATATCATATAGGAAAAAAGTTTTCTTCTGCAAAAGAATTTCAATAATTCCTAAAGGATAAGATTTTAGTTTCTGACATCACAACTAAATTTTGAATTGATTGTTTATTGTCTAACGTTTCTATCGAGAATTTTTCACTCATATGGAGACGCCACCACTTGCCGGTGGAGAGCTGCAAATTTTGTGCCATACTCGGCACTTAGGGCCATCAAGCAGGGAGGAATCTTTTTCGTGCCAGCATCTATTGCGACCTCACTTTATACGATCTCATTCGAAGGACCGCAGTCTCCACGTCTTACAGTGGGATCTAAATTTTAGAAAAATAGAGGGCAAGATTTGCATTGAAATTGTACCTTGTTCTTTGTCCTGTTCTAATCTATACTGCTTTGAATTAGTTTTGGAGTGCAATTATTTAATACAGGATGAATATTTAAGGGTGGAAAATTATGACATAATATGGGTCGGATACCTTAAGAGATATCGCAATACAAATATCGCTCCACAAAGTATCTATATATAGTTTTGATTCTTCGTGTTTACGGATTCATTACTGTGTCTACAATGGAAATTTTAAGTACAAACAATAAATATGTACAAGAACGTCCACATGTATCTCTTCAAATATTTAAAATATAAGTAGAATTTAAAATTCGTAAAACATGTGATCTGCTTCTATGTAATTTAAAATTACAAGATCTTTCCTGGTAATCAACGTGTACTTGATTTGACTGCAATGAGAGATCATTCGTGACGTAACTGATGTAAAAGACTGTAGCATAAAGAAAAAGGAAGGTGAATAACATTATTTCACAATTTTCAAATGTTTTACTATATACCTATACCACTGAAAAAGTTTAGGGAACTCCAGCAAATGTTTATATATATTTTAAAGGTATACATTTCATAAGAATCATTGCATTTTAAAAAGAAAATTACAGGAATAAAGTTTCAGTTAGTATTTCTCAAAAAGGTGCACAGCATTAAGGAACATCATAAAATTGCACTTTGCACTTTGCAGTATCTTTTATCTCAAGCTCATCAGGATATATCTTATCGAAATAAGAATGGAAATATTGTTAATTGATAATATATCGTCGATATATCTAAATGTCGATTTGAAGGTCACAGCGATTATTATACCCCCCGCTTGAAAAGCGGGAGGGTATATAGTAATCGTTAATTCCGTCCGTCTGTACGTCCGTCCGTCTGTCTGTCCGTCCGTCCGTCTGTCCGTCGGTCCGTCTATTACGCTTTAGGGTACCCATCTCTTATCCGCAACTCCTCTTATACCACTGAGTGAAATTTAATGAAACTTTCACAGAATCTTTATTACATATTGTGCCATTGTGCACCTGCTATTTTACTTTTTGATCAGACACATATTTTGGGTTTCCCGGCCACGGCAAAACATGGGACTTTGTCATCAGTTATAACGATATGGGAGGCGCTATATCCGTGAATTTGCAATATCCATGCTTGTACTAAACGAGTTTTACTGTATAAGTATTTTTTAATAAGTATTTTTATTAATACATCCTTTAAAAGGTAGGATTCTTCTCATATTTCTGATATTTAAAAATTAATGAAATTTTCACAGTATCAAGAAGACAATATCAGTAAGTTATAGTGTCAGTGAAATTAAATTTGACTGTTTTATATTAGAGGCAAGGTCAGGTCAAGGTCATTATCTTTTTCCAATCATATGCAGTGTTTTCAATAAGATTTTCAATAGAAGGAAAAATAGTTTATACAGTACCTCTAGTTTTTCTTCCTTTCCTGCATAAGATTTTAGACAAGTTCTGCTTCCAAATACAAAAATAAGTCTGCTAATCACAGGGTGCAATTGGTACCTATTGGAATTCCAAAAGATTGTCGGAAGACCCGGTTTTTCAAAACAACATAAATACCCCCGGTATTGTCAATCAGAAACTAAAGCATATTTTGATGTCAACTTCAGAGTTCTTTTGTGTACAATCAGCATGTTTTTCAACAAAATAATTTGGTAAAGGACCAATGACATGGCAAGTAAATTTACGAGTTCCATTCGTATTTAAAAAGGAGATGTCAATATAAAAAAAAAATCTATATCAAAAATGATTTCTTTTTCTTCCAGATAATTGAGTCAGTCAAAATAAATGAAATTGACAGATCTTAAATCGTGGCAATTGTGTATTAAATCACGAATCGTTCGTCTTTACGAGGTCATTAGCATTAATTCGATATCATATTTAATTTTCCTTTTGCACCAAAATTTACTTATCATTTTTAGTTTAAAAAAAATCTATAGGAATACAAAAAGGTGTCCATATATGAATTTTATCTCTATACTTCAGTTTGTCGTCATTTGTTCCGGTCTACCACTAATTAGTGGAACTACTTTTTTAACTTTGTTTACTACAAATAGGCAGTATTTAATATATGTATTCATCTCAATTACCACTCAGGTAAATGTGATTTGGTGCGCTGCATTATAACAGGTTGTAATCAATATATTAAACAGTCAATTAAATCTCTAGATTAAGAAAGTAATTTAGTCAGTTTAATATAATACAGGTTTGGAACAGAAGACACAGGGACCTCTAAAGCATCAGAAGCCGAATCAGGTGGCCTTAAGAAGAAAATAGCCTCAGTCGACCCATGCTACCCACTGAATGTCCCTTGTTATGATTTTAAAAATCTAAAAATTCCGTAGACAATTCAGTATGTCAACAATGGCCTTCAAATACATAACTGTTACTGATTATGCATATCATGACAAATCGTCGTTCTACTTTTGATGTCAAAAAAAATAATTTGTTTTGAAAGATAATTTCTTTGACTAATAGTCTTTCAACTAACTCGTCTATGGAACAATTATTTTTGAAGGTATTGCAGAAAACATTTGTATAAAAACACCCTTAAAATGATATTTCTAAATGGACGTCATTATTACCTTCCAACCTTATACAATTTAAACTTAAATACACAAATTTCATTTCTAAACGTTATGCAAAAAAGTAAAACATTTAATGAAACCAGTAATGAAATTATTCGCTTTTATCTGAAACAGGCCTAATATTCATATCTGTGAAAATTCTATTTAATTGTTTAAACTGCCAAGCAAAAGAACATAAAGATTAAAACTGCAATTTTTCGTTTTACATGACTGATTTTGTAAAGCAATGTACTACAAAAAGATACTACAAGCTAGTATTTCTGGGTAACGGATCTTTATTAGAGAAAGAACATTATTATGAACATATTAATAAACTATCGGGATAAGGCACTATTACTCATCAAATAATTTTACTTATTTTATAGATATAGAATCAAATTACTGCTTAATCTTTTGGAAAATGTGCTGCACATTACCTGCAGACTACTTCAAACGTTTATGAATACTTATTAATTACATATATGATATAAAAGAGTGGGCATATGGTGTTCACTACTTCCTTATACAACGGGGAAAATATAAAATAGAAGCATTTACTATGATTTATATCTGCCTTTATCTTTAAAATCGTTTCCTCATGTTTACATATTGACATGTTAAAATAAAAAAAAGTTCTAAAATAAGGTGAGAGATATGTTAAAAATTCTTGATTTAGTTAGAAAACCCTGTAATTTTACAAAGCTTTAACAGTTTACGAACCATTACAAAATATAAAGTTTTGAACACATGTAATATTTTTAAACAAGGCACATCTTGATTTAATTTCCGCTTTGCTTTTTTTTTTGAAAAGAAATATTTAAAATAGATATTACTCCAAATCAGATTACAAAAGATATATTTCCCATGTTTAAACAAAAACAATTCTGAAATGTTTTACGAATGGAAAACTGAAGTCGATTCCTTTTTTTTTTTTTTTATTCTTAAATCTGTTCACTCCGTCTCATTGAAATGCTACTGGTTTTCATTTTTTTCTAACAATTAAGGGCTCTCTCTACACATTTGCAATTTTTTTTTACATTTAGAAAAATATATTGTATATATAAGAATTAATATTGAGCTTATTTAGTTAATTTTCAGTGTATGGTGCGTGGCATTTACCCCCGGGAAAAGTGTTCAAAGACAACACAGTAGCAGTGAATAGAAATCACTGTTAACTTTATTACTTACATAGGGAAAACACATGTTAATAACACGTTCGGAAATTTTATCTTGGTCATTTACAATGTGTAGAATACTAAAATTAATTACAAATTTAGTAAAATATTGTAAATTATTATTTTTTAGAATTTAGATCTAAGGGCAGATCACTCAAACTGCAGAAAAATGCCCAAGAATCCGAACTTTTTAGTGTGCAGTGTAGAGAGTTTTCTTAAAGAAAATGGAATTCTTATTACATTTTAAATATGATTTCAGCAAAGAGCTGTTAAGATATGGTTTATTTATTAATCTGAACATACTAGGAAGTTTTTAACGCCACTCTACATTTATCTTGTCATTCTTCTTGAAATATTGATACTCAAAAATATGACCAGGTTTTATTGAGCATCTAGAAAACAATATATATAAAGAAGAGAAACAGCGCGCATAAACTGTAGGTATTATTTGAGGTAAGTTATGATCAGTTATTACATTACATAATAGCTCAAAGAAGGGGAAACGTTTGAGGTTTTTGTATGGAAAACAAAGATATTTATTCCTCGTGACTTTTACCGTGAATAAATTCTTTTAATTTCTAATGGAAAATTTTCATACGTTAAGTGGTAATTTTGCTATTACAGCCCCGTTTATTTTTTTAAATAGAAAAATGTATACACGTTCTTACCTAATAGTATGTTTAATGTTTCGAAGACTCAATTAAGAAAAGTAAGTTAGTAAGCGGTTGAAATTCTTATTTCTTATATATTATCATATATACACTGGCAAAATTACTTAGTAAATACTAAGTATCTTCTCTACCTCTCTACATAAAATTATCTCTCTTTGTTCTATTTTTCGATATACAAGCAAAATTATGGCCCATGTTTCCTTTGACCTTATACACATCAATTTATTTCAAACTGGTTGTTACACATATTCCTTTATATTGAGAGTTACATTTCAGCCTTTCAGAATGAAGACGCTGGTCTGTGTTACTTTGTTGTTGGTGCTAGCATCTACTCTGACGGAGGGAAGATGGTGTGTTGGATGGGGAAGGAATGGAGGAAAGGTTTACATTAATTTATTAATATCAGATCTTTTTCTTTTCAAAAAATACAACTGTTATACCAAGTGCATTTAAACGTATGATGATATTAAACTTTTAAATGCAGACGACCCAAAGACTGCCCTGTAATTACATTGCCTTTGATACAAACAAAGATGGTAAAATCACGAAGACAGAGTTCCAGAAAGTCGCTGCCACTTATGGACGAGAAGGAACCGCTGTGGTCTTTTCCATCTTGGACACCAATGGTTTATCTTATTTCTTTGAATTATTAAATTTGTTGTTTTTTTTTGCTTTAAATTTCTATCCAAAATATAATGCCATAAACTAAATCAAAATTTTTTAAACACATTCATGTTTAATTCATTCGTATTAGTATCTGAAATTAACATAATGCTTTTAAAAACAATCTTTTTAAATTGAAAAATGATAGTTTATTTTAATTTTAAAACCGAGAAAAATGCATTCTGACTGTTTTTGAAAAAAATTGCGCAAGACATCAAATTGATGTTCTTTCGTTCGAAAAGAACTTTCAGTATAAGCTATTTTAACTACATGTAATAGTGGAATGAAGAAGACAAATAAGAGAGCATCTGATTGTTACTGTAAAATCAATCTTACAGTTGCTTGATGAAATAAATGATAAAATTCATCATGCCTAGTTCTTATAACTATATTAAGATTTCATTTTTCGTATTCGTGCAAGTACAAAGAGTTACAACTGCATGTTCTATTGTTGCTATATAAGTATTGAAGTATTCCAAATTAGTATACATATCAAGCAGCTCTTGTACATGTATTCATTAATTTTGTAAAAAAAATAACCCTATGAAATGTCACATGAAATTAACATGGTGCATAATTAGATAATTTTGTAAATTTTGTTGCTTCGTCGCTAATAAAGACATTTTAATACGATTGGTGATACTTGTGGGCATAATGTTCTGAATATATTTTAGATGACGATGTGGTACAGAAAAAGGAATTTTACCAAAACGCTATACGTTTGGTGAAACTTCATCTGATGGCGGCTTGTCACCAAGAAAAAGGGTGGATCTGGGGCTAGGCTAAATGTAAGTAGTTTTTAAGTATATAAACGGACCTTTGCTTTATTTTTTTTCCATGAACATTTGATCAGAGTTATAAATAAATATATAATTATATATATATATCAAAGTCAAATATATATTTTTCTTTCCAGTAAACCAAAGTCGTGGTCTTCGCACAACAGGAAGCTTGAAAACATGTTTTCTCTATCAATAAAAGAGTTTTAGCACAAAAAGGAATTTTGGTTGTTATGATATTTAAATAATTTTAGTGAATAACAGTGCTTAAATTTATCACCTACATGATCGTTTTTTACGTTATCAGACACATATTTTCAGGCTGTTTTCCAAAAGTAATTAAGTGACCTATATAGTAGCATATTGTAAAATCACATATTTTCGTGGCTTCAATTTTTCAAGGGTTGAGAAAAAATATTGATTTGTGGGGATTTGATTTCATTGTTGGAGAAGTGTTGAGTATAAATGCAAATTAAATTTTACATTTCGTGGTTGTCATTAATTCGTGGTTGCCTCTATACCTCGAAACAAGGAAAATGAATCTCCCACGAAAATTATAATATATAATGACATGACTTTAATTAAAGAACATGAGAGGAAACTTCACATTGATTAATTACTGCTCAGGTAATTATATTTTTGAAAGAAGAAGGTACAGTTTGAGCTTTCTTGTGCCCTAAACTTTTATAAACTTCATTAAATTGACTTTTACATGAATTAAGGAGATAATATGATAAATCATTCAATAATTTGGAACAAAAGAGGACCATTATGGAAATATGACGTCATTAATTTGCCAAATTACTGTTTTATGCATTTCTGCACTACCTAACCTTTACAAAATAGTTTCTGCCGATCTCACCAACTTCAATTTTGAGATATATTGTGTACAATGCTTTGAGAAATCATGCATCTCAAAATATTTGTGGTCGATGCAGGAACTAGATGTTTACATTTTTTAAAGAAAATACGGGAAAATGCACAAGTTCATGACGTCACAATTAGAATTACGGATGTCATATGGGAAAAACTTTTTTTTTATTGAAAAAGAATTTCAATAATTCAGAAAAAAATAAGATTTTAGTTTCTGACATCATTACTAAATTTTGAATTGATTGTATATTGTTTAACGTCTCTCTCGAGAATTTTTCACTCATATGGAGACGCCACCACTTGCCGGTGGAGAGCTGCAAATTTTGTGCTATAGTCGGCACTTAGGGCCATCGAGCTGGGAGGGAATCTTTTTCGTGCCAGCACCTATTGCGACCTCAGTTTATACGATCTCATTCGAAGGACCTCGGACTCCACGTCTTACAGTGGGATCTAAATTTTAGAAATTTACAGGGCAAGATTTGTACTCAAACTGTACCATGTTCTTTGTCCTGTTCTAATCTATACTGCTTTGAATTTAAGTTTTAAAGTGCTATTATTTAGTACAGGATGAATATTTAAGAGTAGAAAATTATGACATAACATGGATCGGATACCCTAAGAGATATCGCAATACAAACATCGCTCCGCAAAGTAACTATATATAGTTTTGATTCTTCGTGTTTACGGATCCATTACTGAGTCTAGAATGGAAATTTGTAAGTACAAACAATAAATATGTACACATGTATCTCTTCAAATATTCAAAATATAAGTAGAATTTAATATTCGTAAAACATGTGATCTGTTTCTATGTAATTTAAAATTACTAGGTCTTACCTAGTAATAAACGTGTACTTGATCTGACTGCAATGACGTAACTGACGTAAAAGACTGTAGCATAAAGAAAAAGGAAGGTGAGTAGCATTATTTCACAATTTTCAAATGTTTTACAATATGTCTATATTACTGAAAATGTTTAGGGAACTCCAGCAAATGTTTATATATATTTTAAAGGTATACATTTCATAAGAATCATTGTATTTTTAAAAGAAAATAAGAGAAAAAAAGTTTCAGTTAGTATTTCTCAAAAAGGTGCACAGCATTAAGGAACATCATAAAATATCACTTTTGCACTTTGTAGTATCTTTTATTTCAAGCTCATTAGGATATATCGTAACGAAATAAGAATGGAAATATTGTTAATTGATAATACATCGTCGATATATCTAAATGTCGATTTGAAATCGCAGCGATTATTTTTCTTCTTTTCACGCATAAGATTTTAAACAAGTTCTGCTTCCTATGAATACAAAAATAAGTCTGCTAATCACAGGGTGCAATTGGTACCTATTGGAATTCCAAAGGATTGTCGGAAGACCCGGTTTTTCAAAACAACATAGATACCCCCGGTATTGTCAATCAGAAACTAAAGCATATTTTTGATGTCAACTTCAGAGTTCTTGTGTGTACAATCAGCATGTTTTTTAACAAAATAATTTGGTAAAGGACCAATGACATGGCAAGTAAATTGACGAGTTCCATTCTTATTTAAAAAGAAGATGCCAATATAAAAAAAAATACCTCTATCAAAAATGATTCTTTTTTTCTTCCAGATAATTGAGTCAGTCAAAATAAATGACTTTCACAGTCATTAAAACATGAATTCGATATCGCATTTAATTGTCTTTTTGCACCGAACTTCACTTTTTATTCTTTAGTTAAAATCTATAGGAATACAAAAAGGTGTCCATATATAAATGTTATCTCTATACTTCAGTTTGTCGTCATTTGTTCCGGTCTACCACTAATTAGTACTTTTTAAACTTTGTTTACTACAAATAAGCAGCATTTAATATTATGTATTCATCCCAATTACCACACAGGTAAATGTGATTTTGTGCTCTGCATTATAACCGGTTGTAATCAATATATTAAACAGTCAATTAAATCTGCAGATTAAAAAAGTAATTTAATCAGTTTAATGTAATACAGGTTTGGAACAGAAGACACAGGGACCTCTAAAGCATCAGAAGCCGAATCAGGTGGCCTTAAAAAGAAAATAGACTCAGTCGACCCATGCTACCCACTGAATGTCCCTTGTTATGATTTTGAAAATCCAAAAATTCCGTGGACAATTCAGTATGTCAACAATGGCCTTCAAATACATAACTGTTACTGATTATGCATATCATGACAAATCGTCTTTCTACTTTTGATGTCAAAAAAAATAATTTGTTTTGAAAGATAATTTCTTTGACTAATAGTCTTTCAACTAACTCGTCTATGGAACAATTTTTTTGAAGGTATTGCAGGAAACATTTGTATAAAAACACCCTTAAAATGATATTTCTAAATGGACGTCATTATTACATTCCAACCTTATAGAATTTAAACTTAAATACACAAATTTCATTTCTAAACGTTATGCAAAAAAGTAAAACATTTAATGAAACAAGTAATGAAATTATTCGCTTTTATCTGAAACAGGCTTAATATTCATATTCGTGAAAATTCTATTTAATTGTTTATACTGCCAAGCAAAAGAACATAAAGATTAAAACTGCAATTTTTCGTTTCACATGACTGATTTTGTAAAGTAATGTACTACAAAAATATACTACAAGCTAGTATTTCTGGGTAACGAATCTTTATTAGAGAAAGAACATTATTATGAACATATTAATAAACTATCGGGATAAGGCACTATTACTCATAAAATAATTTTACTTATATTATGGATATAGCATCAAATTACTGCTTAATCTTTTGGAAAATGTGTTGCACATTACCTGCAGACTACTTCAAACGTTTATAAATACTTGTTAATTACATATTTGATATGAAAGAGTGGGCATATGGTGTTCACTACTTCCTTATACGAGGGTTGATCCAAAAGTAATGTCACAACTTCGATAAAATTACTACTAGTCAGCGTAAATTAACAAAATTATACATGCTGCTTGCTAAATATATTCCAAATCAGTCCTGAAAAATTCAAATTAAAATGATGAATGCTTTTCAAAATATCGAATTATATACAAAGTGCAATTATGGTAGTCGCCGCACCTCAATAACGTCATATAACGATATGCGCCGTCACACAGTTTTAAAAACTCTTCCCCATCGTTTCATTAAAACAACTGATAATCAAAAACACATTCACACATTTTACTTTCTTTAAGAATTATTGTCACCAATTGTACACTCTATCAGTAATATAGTCCTTCATCAAAATTCTTTGAACAGTACCATAAGACAAACTTAAAAGTTTCTCAAACAATGTATCACTCAAACCGCGTGACACGAATCTCTTTTTTGACAACGTCGACGCCATTGAACGTTTCCACCCGACCTCGTATCTTTCGGTCTTTCTGTCCTCAGCTGATCAGTAAATTACCCACGACCCGCCCAAAATGTTTGAAACCATCTTTGAACAAGTCTCGTTTTTGCATTATTTCCACTGCGAGTCTGATTTACCATCGTAACTGACTCTACTGGCGATTTCCCGATTTTATAGGAAAAACGCATAATAACTCAGTTCGGCGTTTTATTCCATTTCGACATTTCCTTTCTTTAATACATCAGATATAAACAACAAAGTTAATGATAAAAAAAAATAATGTCGCCATTTTATCTTTAAATAAAGACTGGAAATTGTTGTCAATTTTGTCATTTTTAAAATATTGGGCGATAAGACGCTTTTTAAATGCTTTTTTAATGTGTTTGTCTTTTTTTATTCTAACAATATACACTTTAAAACGTGACGTTTAGTTTTGACGCGGCGACACCCCCTATGTTTAATGTTTTAAACGTCTATAAAATGAGTTCAATTAAATATTGTTAAATGAAATTTTCAATTTTGATTAGATTTCTTTTTCTGCATCTTTTGGGGCATTATATGTGATAATGCGACGCCAAATATTAAAGATATGGACACAGTGACATTACTTTTGGATCAACCCTCGTACAACGGGGAAAAATATAAAATAGAAGCATGTACTATGATTTATATCTGCCTTTATCTTTAAAATCGTTTCCTAATGTTTACATATTGACATGTTAAAATAAAAAAAGTTCTAAAATAAGGTGAGAGATATGTTAAAAATTCTTGATTTAGTTAGAAAACCCTGTAATTTTACAAAGCTTTAACAGTTTACGAACCATTACAAAATATAAAGTTTTGAACACATGTAATATTTTTAAACAAGGCACATCTTGATTTAATTTCCGCTTTGCTTTTTATTTTGAAAAGAAATATTTAAAAAAGATATTACTCCAAATCAGATTACAAAGGATATATTTCCCATGTTTAAACAAAAACCATTCTGAAATGTTTTACGAATTGAAAACTGAAGTCGATTCCTTTTTCTTTTTTTATTCTTAAAACTGTTCACTCCGTCTCATTGAAATGCTACTGGTTTTTATTTTTTCTAACAATTAAGGGCTCTCTCTACACATTTGCAATTTTTTTTTTACATTGAGAAAAATATATTATATAAAGGAGTTAATATTGAGCTTATTTATTTAATTTTCACTGTATGGTGCGTGGCATTTACCCCCGGGAAAAGTGTTCAATGACAACACAGCAGCAGTGAATAGAAATCACTGTTTATTTCTTATTATATTTTACATAGAGAAAACACATGTTAATAACACGTTCTGTAAATTTATCTTGGCCATTCAAAATGTGTAGAATACTAAAATTAATTACAAATTTAGTAAAATATTGTAAATTTCTATTTTTTACAATTTAGATTTAAGGGCAAATCACTCTAAGTGCAGAAAAATGCATAAGAATCCGAACTTTTTAGTGTGCAGTGTAGAGAGTTTTCTTAAAGAAAATGGAATTGTTATTACATTTTAAATATGATTTCAGCAAAGATCCGTTAAGATATGGTTTATTTATTAATCTGAACATACTAGGAAGTTTTTAACGCCACTCTACATATATGTAACTCGGCATATGATGGACTAGTCAACTAAATTATTAAGAATCATTGAAATAATACAAAATATGCATCATCATGAAAAATTACAGATTTTTCCATTACATGTACAGTGTACGTTGGATGCCATACTATTTGTTCCTAACAAAATGTAGTATTTATTTTTCTCAAAATGTGAAATCTTTTTAATCTTGTCATTCTTCTTGAAATATTGATACTCAAAAATATGACCAGGTTTTATTGAGCATCTAGAAAACAATATATATAAAGAAGAGAAACAGCGCATAAACTGTAGGTACTATTTGAGGTAAGTTATGATCAGTTATTACATTACATAATAGCTCAAAGAAGGGGAAATGTTTGAGGTTTTTGTATGGAAAACAAATATAAATATTCCTCGTGACTTTTACCATGATTATATTCTTTTAACTTCTAATGGAAAATTTTCATTCGTTAAGTTATAATTTTGCTATTACAGCCCCGTTTACCTCTTTTTAAATAGAAAAATGTATACTCATTCTTGCCTATGTTTAATGTTTCGAAGACTCAATTAAGGTAATTTCACCCTCACAATTTTATAGGTTCAAAGTACAAAATCTGCATTTATTTTCATTTAATATACTTTAAACTTTCCAATTATTGCAAAAAATGTATAGGTCACCATATCATTTAAGATCAAAAACATAAATAAACAGAAGTGTATGTCAACATAAAAGAATCGCACATTTTTTGTAAACTGTATTAAGAAAAGTATGTAAAAACTGGTAAAGAATCGCACATTTTTTGTAAACTGTATTAAGAAAAGTATGTAAAAACTGGTTATAATGCATAATTTTGATGCTGAGTGTTCCTAAATACTTCCTACTTAAAAGATACTGTTGAATTGTGAATATCAGGGAAACTTTTTTACAAAAAAGCAAATGCCTGAATGAAAAGAACTTAGAAGGAGTTATTGCCCTTGTCACCATTTTTCAAAGATTAAATAATTGATTAAATATAGAAAATATGCATTTTTTTAAATTATTTAACTTAATATTTATCATAACATCCATTGCAAAGCATTCTTCCAGGAGATGTTGCTCTATTAGGTATGAATTTAAACTAATTACAGTTTTTGCAAAAACCTATGTCATCAGAGGAGGGTGGAATTACTTTAAGAAAAGTAAGCTAGCAATTGGTTAAAATTCTTATTTCTTATATATTATCATATATACGAGGGTTGTCCGTAAAGTTCGTGGACAACATTGATAATTACTGACAAATATTGATAAAATATATTAATCTATTTTTTCATTGAATTCATGTTTCATTTTATTAACATGCAAGTTTTCAACAAAAACAAAGCACAGATAGTTATATTTTTATTAGATTAAAAAAAGACATACACTCATACCCGGAGCATTAAAATGAAAATAAATTCTTTACGTTACCCGACGTCAAAAGCATTACAAGTACATGTAACTTTTCTCAACATAGTCACCGTTTAACTCAATACATATCTTATGTCGCTTTAACCACTTATAAATATGTGCAAAAACATTCAGGTTTAACACGTAAAATAATATTTAACAACGCCTGTCTCATATCCTGTAATCATCCAACCTCTGTCCACGTAACAACGATTTTACTTGCGGAAATACGGTCAAGTCACGGTCAAGTCATTTTTACAGCACTGTAATCTCGGAATGATGGTTTTCCTTCACGCATGTAATCCTATAAACTGTTCCTTCCGTCCGAAAATGTTATATGCCACTTAAATACTAATGTTCGACTTCTTTTACTATGTTTCCCGATTATTTACAAAATGTACTAGTCTCTGTAGGTGTTTATACGATGTCTAGGCAGAATTTTATCACTGCTCACTGCTCCGCCTATTCCTAAAACGTCCCTTTTTTGGAACAATTCCGATCCGTTTTAACAAGTTCTAACTTTGATTGCTCATGCAGCCATTTTACAACTTAAAACGTTCATATTTTGCATGTTTGACGTGATAGCTTCTTTCAACCTTACAGTGTAAAAGTCATCCAGATTTCTGCAGAATTTTATAAAATACAAATGAAATTTATAAAGTGATACGTAATTTTTTAATTAAAATTTTGCGGTGCTCCGGGTCTCCATTCCTTGTCTAATTATGAAGTCATAATTAGAAATAAACATTTGAAATTGAATCAGATTTTACATTTTGCAATTCATATTTAGTAAAATATTAGAAATATGCTAATAATAAATATCAATGACGCAACTTTTATTTAATTCTCAGCTTGTCCACGAACTTTACGGTCAACCCTCGTACAATGGCAAAATTACTTAGTAATTACTAAGTTTCTCTACTTAAAATTACCTTTCTTTGTTCTACTTTCGATCTACAAGCAAAATTATGCCCTTATGTTTCTTTTGACCTTATACACATAAATTTATTTCAAACTGGTTGTTATACATACTCCTTTATATTGAGAGTTACATTTCAGCCTTTCAGAATGAAGACGCTGGTCTGTCTTACTTTGTTGAAGGTGCTATCATCTACTCTGACGGAGGGAAGATGGTGTGTTGGATGGGGAAGGAATGGAGGAAAGGTTTACATTAATTTATTAATAAAAATTCAAAAAATACAACTGTTACACCAAGTGCATATATACGTATGATGATATTAAACTTTTAAATGCAGACGACCCAAAGACTGCCCTGTAATTACGTTGCCTTTGATACAAACAAAGATGGTTAAATCACGAAGACAGAGTTCCAGAAAGTCGCTGCCACTTATGGACGAGAAGGAACCGCTGTCGTCTTTACCATCTTGGACAACAATGGTTTCTCTTATATCTTTGAATTATTAAATTTTGTTTTGTTTTGTTTTTTTTTGCTTTAAATTTCTATATTTAATTTAATAAAACTTTGTATTCAGAGTATAATGCCAAAAACTAAACTAAGAGTTGTTTTAACACATTCATGTTTAATTCATTCTTATTATTATCTGAATTAAACATAATGATTTTAAAAACAATCTTTTTAAATTGAAAAATGATAGTTTATTTTAATTTAAAACCGAGATAAATGCATTCTGACTATTTTTGAAAAGAATTGCGCAAGACATCAAATTGATGTTCTTTCGTTCGAAAAGAACTTTCAATATAAGCTATTTTAACTACATGTAATAGTGGAATGAAGAAGGCAAATAAGAGAGCATCTGATTGCTACTGTTAAATCAGTCTTACAGTTGCTTGATGAAATAAATGATAAAATTCATCATGCCTAGTTCTTATTACTATATTTAGATTTCATTTTTCGTATTCGTGCATGTACAAAGAGTTACAACTGCATGTTCTATTGTTGTTATATAAGTATTGAAGTATTACAAATTAGTATACATATCAAGCAGCTCTTGTACATGTATTCATTAATTTTGTAAAAAAAATAACCCTATGAAATGTCACATGAATTAACGTGGAGCATATTTAGATAATTTTGTAAATTTTGTTGTTTCGTCGCTAATAAAGACATTTTAATACGATTGGTGATATTTGTGGGCATAATGTTCTGAATATATGCTCGATGACGATGTGGTACAGAAAAAAAAGGAATTTTACCAAAACGCTATACGTTTGGTGAAACTTCATCTGATGGCGGATTGTCACCAAGAAAAAAGATTTATCTTTCGCTAGGCTAAATGTAAGTAGTTTTTAAGTATGTGAACGGACCTTCTGTTAATTGTTCTTTTTGCATGAACATATGATCAGAGTTATAAATATATATCAGAGTCAAATATATATTTTTCTTTCCATTAAACCAAAGTCGTGGTCTTCCCAAAATCGGAACCTTGAAAACATGTTTTCTCTACCATTAAAAGAATTTTAGCAAAAAAATGAATTTGGGTTGTTATGATATTTAAATAATTCATTTGAATAACAGTGCTTAAATTATCCATCACCTACATGATCGTTTCTAACGTTTTCAGACAAATATTTTCAGGCTATTTTCCAAAAGTAATTTAATGATCTATATATTAGCATACTTTAAAATCAGATATTTTCGTGGCTTCAATTTTTCAAGGGTTGAGAAAAAATATTGATTGGTGAGGATTTGATTTCGTGGTTTGAGAAGTGTTGAGTATCAATGCAAATTAAATTTTATATTCTTGGTTGTCATGAATTTGTGGATGCCTCTATACTTCGAAAACAAGGAAAATGAATCTCCCACGAAAATTAAAATATATAATAACATGACTTTAATTCAAGCACATGATAGGAAACATCACATTGATTAATTACTGCTCAGGTAATTATATTTTTGAAAGAAGAAGGTAGGGTTTGAGCTTTCTTGTGCCCTAAACTTTTATAAACTTCATGGAATATGACTTTTACATGCATTAAGGAGATAAATATGATAAATCAATCAATAATTTGGAACAAAAGACGACCACTATGGAAATATGACGTCATTAATTTGCCAAATTACTATGTTTTATGCATTTCTGCAATTCCTTACCTTTACAAAATAGTTTCTGCCATCGTCACCAACTTCAAATTTGAGATATATTGTGTAAAATGCTTTGAGAAATCATGCATCTCAAAATATATGTGGTCGATGCAGGAACTAGATGTTTACAATTTTTAAAGAAAAAACGGGAAATTCATGACGTCACAATTAGAATTAAGGATGTCATATGGGAAAAACTTTTTTCTTATTGGAAAAGAATTTCAATAATTCAGAAAGCACAAAATTTTAGTTTCTGACATCACAGCTAAATTCTGAATTGGTTGTATATTGTTTAACGTCTCTCGAGAATTTTTCACTCATATGGAGACGCCACTACTTGGCGGTGGAGAGCTGTAAATTTTGTGCTATAGCCAGCACTTAGGGCAATCTAACAGGGAGGAATATTTTTCGTGCCAGCACCTATTGCGACCTCAGTTTATACGATCTCATTCGAAGGACCTCGGAATCCACATCTTACAGTGGGATCTAAATTAAAAAAATTTACAGGGCAAGATTCGTATTGAAACTGTACCTTGTTCTTTGTCCTGTTCTAATCTATTCTGTTTTGAATTAGTTTTGGAGTGCTATTATTTAGTATAGGAAGAATATTTAAGAGTAGAAAATTATGACATATGGGTCGGTTACCTTAAGAAAAATCGCAATGCAAATATCGCTCCACAAAGTAACTATATAGAGTTTTGATTCTTCGTGTTTACGGATCCGTTACTGAGTCTACAATGGAAATTTGTAAGTACAAACAATAAATATGTACAAGAACGTCCACATGTATCTCTTCAAATATTTAAAATAGAAGTAGAATTTAAAATTCGTAAAACATGTGATCTGTTTCTATGTAATTTAAAATTACTAGGTCTTACCTGGTAATCAACGTGTACTTGATCTGATTGCAATGAGAGACCTGACTGACGTAAAAGACTGTAGCATAAAGAAAAGGGAAGGTGAATAGCATTATTTCACAATTTTCAAATGTTTTACAATATATATACTTGTACCACTGAAACTAAACATATTTTGATGTCAACTTCAGAGTTCTTGTGTGTACAATCAGCATGTTTTTTAACAAAATAATTTGGTAAAGGACCAATGACATGGCAAGTAAATTTATTAGTTCCATTCTTATTTAAAAAGTAGATGTCAATATAAAAAAAATACCTCTATCAAAAATGATTTCCTTTTCTTCCAGATAATTTAGTCAGTCAAAATAAATGACTTTGACAAATATTAAATCGTGGCAATTGTGTATTAAATCACGAATCGTTCGTCTTTACGAAGTCATTAAAACACAAATTCGATATCGCACTTAATTTTCTTTTTGCACCGAAGTTTACTTTCCATTCTTTAGTTAAAAAAATCTGTAGGAATACAAAAAGGTGTCCATATATGAATTTTATCTCTATACTTCAGTTTGTCGTCATTTGTTCCGGTCTACCACTAATTAGTAGAACTACTTTTTAAACTTTGTTTACTACAAATAAGCAGTATTTGATATATGTATTCATCCCAATTACCAAATAAGTAAGTGTGATTTGGTGCGCTGCATTATCACCCGTCTTAATTAATATATTAAACAGTCAATTAAATCTGGAGATTAAGAAAGTAATTTCTTCAGTTTACTATAATACAGGTTTGGAATAGAGGACACAGGGACCTCTAAAGCATCAGAAGCCGAATCAGGTGGCCTTAAGAAGAAAATAGCCTCAGTCGACCCATGCTACCCACTGAATGTCCCTTGTTATGATTTTAAAAATCCAAAAATTCTGTAGACAATTCAGTATGTCAACAATGGCCTTCAAATACCTAACTATTACTGATTATGCATATAATGACAAATCGTCTTTCTGCTTTTGATGTCAAAAAAAAAAATGGTTTTGAAAGATAATTTCTTTGACTAATAGTCTTGCAACATTTTATATTTCTGCATAGTCTGGTTATAAAAAAAAACCGTCTATGGAACAATTTTTTTTGAAGGTATTGCAGGAAACATTTGTATAAAAACACCCTTAAGATGATATTTCTAAATGGACGTCATAATTACAAGTACATTCCAACCTTATAGAATTTAAATTTAAATACACAAATTTCATTTTTAAACGTTATGCAAAAAAGTAAAACATTTAAAGAAACCAGTAATGAAATTATTCGCTTTTATATGAAACAGGCCTGATATTTATATTTGTGAAAAGTCTATTTATTTAATTGTTTATACTTGCATAAAGATTAAAACGCAATGATTTTAATTTTCATTCTGGCAATTTTTGGTTTTACCTGACTGATTTTGTAAAGCAATGTACTACCGAAATATACTACAAGCTAGTATTTCTGGGTAACGAATCTTTATTAGAGAAAGAACATTATTATGAACATATTAATAAACTATCGGGATAAGGCACTATTACTCATAAAATAATTTTACTTATTTTATAGATAGAGCATCAAATTGCTGATTAATCTTTTGGAAAATATGTTGCACATTACCTGCAGACTACTTCAAACGTTTATAAATACTTGTTAATTACATATTTTATATGAAAAAATGGGCATATGGTGTTCACTACTTCCTTATACAACGGGGAAAATATAAAATAGAAGCATGTACTATGATTTATATCTGCCTTTATCTTTAAAATCGTTTCCTCATGTTAACATATTGACATGTTAAAATAAAAAAAAAAAGTTCTAAAATAAGGTGAGAGATAAGTTGAAAATTCTTGATTTAGTTAGAAAACTCCCAATTAAACAAAGCTTTAACAGCTTACGAACCATTACAAAATAAAAAGTTTTGAACACATATAATATTTTTAAACAAGGCACATCTTGATTTAATTTCCGCTTTGCTTTTTTTTAAAAGAAATATTTGAAATAGATAATACTCCAAATCAGATTACAAAGGAAATATTTTCCATATTTAAACAAAAACCATTCTGAAATGTTTTATGAATGGAAAATTGAAATCGATTCCTTTTCCTTTTTTATTCTTAAAACTGTTCACTCCGTCTCACTGAAATGCTACTGGTATTTATTTTTTCTAACAATTAAGAGCACACTCTACACAATTGCAATTTTTTTTTTTGACATTAAGAAAAATATATTGTATAACAGAGTTAATATTGAGCTTATTCATTTAACTTTCACCCGGGAAAAGTGTTCAAAGAAAACACAGTAGTAGTGAATAGAAATCACTGTTTATTACTTACATAGAGAAAACACATGTTAATAACACGTTCTGTTAATTTATTTTGGCCATTCAAAATGTGTAGAATACTAAAATTAATTACAAATTTAGTAAAATATTGTAAATTCCTATTTTTTTTGAATTTAGACCTAAGGGCAGATCACTGTAACTGCAGAAAAATGCCCAAGAATCAGAACTTTTTGGTGTGCAGTGTACAGAGTTTTCGTAAATAAAATGGAATTCTTATAACATTTTAAATATGATTTCAGCAAAGAGCCGTTAAGATATGGTTTATTTATTAATCTGAACATACTAGGAAGTTTTTAACGCCACTCTACATTTATCTTGTCATTTTTCATGATATATTGATACTCAGAAATATGACCAGGTTTTATTGAGCATCTAGAAAACAATATATATAAAGAAGAGAAACAGCGCATAAACTGTAGGTACTATTTGAGGTAAGTTATGATCAGTTATTACATTACATAATAGCTCAAAGAAGGGGAAATGTTTGAGATTTTTGTATGGAAAACAAATATAAATATTCCTCGTGACTTTTACCATGATTATATTCTTTTAACTTCTAATGAAAAATTTTCATTCGTTAAGTTGTAAATTTGCTATTACAGCCCCGTTTACTTTTTTTTTAAATTGAGAAATGTATACACGTTCTTGCCTATGTTTAATGTTTCGAAGACTCAATTAAGAAAAGTAAGCTAGCAATCGGTTAAAATTCTTATTTCTTATATATTATATATATACTGTGGCAAAATTACTTAGTAATTACTAAGTATCTCTACTTAAAATTACCTCTCTTTGTTCTATTTTTCGATATACAAGCAAAATTATGCCCTTATGTTTCCTTTGACCTTATGCACATAAATTTATTTCAAACTGGTTGTTACGTATACTCCTTTATATTGAGAGTTACATTTCAGCCTTTCAGAATGAAGACGCTGATCTGTCTTACTTTGTTGTTGGTGCTATCATCTTCTCTGACAGAGGGAAGATGGTGTGTTGGATGGGGGGGAAGGAGTGGAGGAAAGGTTTGCATTAATTTATTAATAAAAATTCAAAAAATACAACTGTTACACCAAGTGCATATATACGTATGATGATATTAAACTTTTAAATGCAGACGACCCAAAGACTGCCCTGTAATTACGTTGCCTTTGATACAAACAAAGATGGTAAAATCACGAAGACAGAGTTCCAGAAAGTCGCTGCCACTTATGGACGAGAAGGAACAGCTGTCGTCTTTTCCATCTTGGACACAAATGGTTTCTCTTATTTCTTTTTTTTTTGCTTTAAATTTCTACATTTAATTTAATAAAACTTTGTATTCAGAATATAATGCCAAAAACTAAACTAAGAGTAATTTTAACACATTCATGTTTAATTCATTCGTATTAGTATCTGAATTAAACATAATGATTTTAAAAACAATCTTTATAAATTTAAAAATGATTTAAAAATTAATTTTAAAACCGAGAAAAATGCATTCTGACTATTTTTGAAAAGAATTGCCCAAGACATCAAATTGATGTTCTTTCGTTCGAAAAGAACTTTCAATATAAGTCATTTTAACTACATGTAATAGTGGAATGAAGAAGGCGAATAAGAGAGCATCTGATTGTTACTGTAAAATCAATCTTACAGTTGATTGATGAAATAAATGATAAAATTCATCATGCCTAGAACTTATTACTATATTTAGATTTCATTTTTCGTATTCGTGCATGTACAAAGAGTTACAACTGCATGTTCTATTGTTGTTATATAAGTATTGAAGTATTCCACATTATTATACATATTAAGCAGCTCTTGTACATGTGTTCATTAATTTTGTAAAAAAAAAACCTATAAAATATCACATGAAATTAACGTGGAGCATATTTAGATAATTTTGTAGATATTGTTGCTTCGTCGCTCATAAAGACATTTTAATACGATTGGTGATATTTGT
>PRKT01001954.1:19518-31941 GCA_003671525.1 Saccostrea glomerata | reverse complement strand
GGAAGAAGAAGAAATGGCTGTGTCGGTGGATGATCTGAAAGGAGACATGAGAGAGAAAGTCGAGGAAGTATTAGAGGGCATCACCTACCGTCCAGAGAAAGAGAAAGTCAGCCAACTTCAGCTTGCATATATCCATTATTGGGTAGGGGTGCAGGAGACAAATACACCAAGTAAGTATAACATATTCTCTGTAGATTAACGGGAAAGGATATTAATTAGTGAGAATAAAAATGATTGTGTTGGCTGACGTTTTTGAATAATTCCCTTGTTATAAAATATTTTGAAAAAGTTAACTGTTATTTTGTGTTAAATAGCAAAATTGGTGGATATCCAAAAACTGATCGAGGAGGGAGTGCGGGATAGAATTTGGGCCCCAGAGTGGAAGCCGGACATTAAGGGCGATTTTGCAGTCTATTTACAAGAGAAGGTGAAAAATATCGTGAAGAAGAAAAGAGCGCAAAGAGAGAAAGCAAAACTCCAGAAGGAGCTTGAAGAGCTGGTGGGAGATAGTCTAAAATGAACATTGGCAAAATTGAGAAGCGTTAATTGTGAAAAGAATTCTTCGAAGTTTTCATTATTATTATTTCACAATTATATGTGAAAGTCTGTAATTCATGATGGGTTTTTTAATGACAAGGTTAAAAATTAATGGCTTAAATTGATATAAATAAATGTTTATTGTTTCAATTCTTGTATTATGGACTTAATTGATATTTTTCTCGTATTTTGTCAGATCATTCTGTCATTTGACAGCAAGTTTGTAAGATAATCACTGAATTGCATGTTTTGCTGTGTACTTTTTAATAAGGAATATTAAAAAATGATCATAGCACAGATTGGAAAAATAAATAAATAAATGATTTTTATATGAAACAGTTGTTTATTTTTAACCCCCCAAAAATGCAAAGGTGCATGAATTAAATATTCGGATTACAATTTAATTCTGATTTTTTAGGTTGCATTGACTTTTCTGTTAAATCGGGTCAAAAAATTCTTTTTCCAGATATTATGTGAAAGTAAATTACCTGAATGAATTCTACAATAAGGGTTTACTCTGTATGACAATTTGAACTTCATGCCTCTGGGCAGAATTGGTATGATAATTAATTATATTAAAAATCAATTACAATAAGCAGATATCAAGTTATAAGACATCTGAAAACATAAGGATTTAACATTTCTTAGGGCTCAATTAATTGAACATTATCTATTATTATGACTATAGAATATTAACGATACATATGAAGTTAAGAATGATGAACAAAATATTAACAAGAAAACGAAGACTGAAAAAAGGGCTACATCAAGGTTATTCCTTACACTTCCGCATTTGGATAGATTTAAAAACTCATACAAATAGACTTGGTATAACTATCATTCAACCCCAATCAGAACAAGACATATGAGGTTTAAGGAGATAAAACTGGACGAAGACTTCAAGAAAGGGTAAGCTCGGACTCATCCATTTAAATTCTGGGTTCGGGAAGGCTTGAGGTTCATTCTATTAAACATCATCTACTTATATCTACTTATATAACAACCCAAATATAAACACCAGATATGAAGTTTAAAGGAATAACCGTCGAAGGACCCTAAAAATCAGGGTAAACTCAGGGTTGACCCTTTAACTTCTCCTTAACTTACAACCCGTAGATGAACATCAGATATGAAGTTTAGATGGATAACCCTGGTTCAACCCTGAAAATCATGGTTAACTCAGGGTTGTCCCCTTAACTTCCGGTTTTGGGAAGGGTTGAGGGTTCAATCCATTAATCATCATCTCCTTAACTTACAACCCTAATATGAACACCAGATATGAACTTTAAAAGGATAACCCTGGTTCAACCCTGAAAATCAGGGTTAACTCAGGGTTAACCCTTTAACTTCCGGGTTGGTGTAGGGTTGAAGGTTCATTCGATTGAACAACATCACCTTAACTCACAACCTGAATATAAACGCCAGATATGAAGTTTGAAGTGATAACCCTGCATAAACCCTGAAAATCAGAGTTAACTCAGGGTAAACCCTTTAACTTCCGGGTTGGGCCAGGATTAAGGGTTCATTCGATTGAACATCACCTACTTAGCTCACAACCCCAATATGAACACCAGATATGAAGTTTAAAGGGATAACCCTGAATGGACCCTAAAAATCAGGGTTAACTCAGGGTTGACACTTAAACTTCCGGGTTGGGGAAGGGTTGAGAGGTCAATCGATCAACCATCACCTCGTTAGCTTACAACCCGAATATGAACACCAGATATGAAGTTTTTAAGGGATAACCTTGCATAAATCCTGAAAATCAGGGTTAACTCAGGGTTGACCCTGTATCTTCCGGGTTCGGGCAGGGTTGAGGGTTCATTCGATTGAACATCATCTCCTTAAGTTACAACCCGAATATGAACACTAGCTATGAAGTTTAAAGGGATAACCCTGCATAAACCCTGAAAATCAGGGTTGACCCTTTAACTTCCGATTTCGGGAAGGGTTGAGGGTTTTTTGGATTGAACATCGACTACTTAGCTCACAACCCAAATATGAACACCAGATATGAAGTTTTTAAGGGATACCCTGAATGGACCCTAAAAGTCAGGGTTAACTCAGGGTTGACCCTTTAACTTCCGGGTTCGGGAAGGGTTGAGGGGTCAATCGATCAACCATAAGCTCCATAGCTTACAACCCGAATATGAACACGAGATATGAAGTTTACAGGGATAACCCTGCATAAACCCTGAAAATAAGGGTTAACTGAGGGTTGACCCTTTAACTTCCGGGTTAGGCCAGGGATGAGGGTTCATTCGATTGAACATCATCTCCTTAACTCACAACCCGAATATGAACACCAGATATGAGGTTTAAAGGGATAACCCTGCATAAACCCTGAAAATCAGGGTTAACTCAGGGTTGACCCTTTAACTTCGAGGTTCAGGAAGGGTTGAGGGTTTTTTGGATTGAACATTGAAAACTTAGCTCACAACCCAAATATGAACACCAGATATGAAGTTTAAAGGGATAACCCTGAATGGACCCTAAAAATCAGGGTTAACTCAGGGTTGACACTTTAACTTCCGGGTTCGGGAAGGGTTGAGAGGTCAATCGATCAACCATCACCTCATCAGTTTTAAACCCGAATATGAACACCAGATATGAAGTTTAAAGGGATAACCTTGCATAAATCCTGAAAATCAGGGATAACTCAAGGTTGACCCTTTAACTTCCGGGTTCGGGCAGGGTTGAGGGTTCATTCGATTGAACATCATCTCCTTAAGTTACAACCCGAATATGAACACTAGCTATGAAGTTTAAAGGGATAACCCTGCATAAACCCTGAAAATCAGGGTTAACTCAGGGTTGACCCTTTAACTTCTGGGTTAGGCCAGGGTTGAGGGTTCATTCGATTGAACATCATCTCTTTCAGTTACAACCCGAATATGAACACTAACTATAAAGTTTAAAGGGATAACCCTGCATAAACCCTGAAAATCAGGGTTAACTCAGGGTTGACCCTTTAACTTCCGGGTTCGGGAAGGGTTGAGGGTTTTTTGGATTGAACATCGACTACTTAGCTCACAACCCGAATATGAACACCAGATATGAAGTTTAAAGGGATAACCCTGCATGGACCCTAAAAATCAGGGTTAACTCAGGATTGACCCTTTAACTTCCGGGTTCGGGAAGGGTTGAGAGGTCAATCGATCAACCATCACCTCCTTAGCTTACAACCCGAATATGAACACCAGATATGACGCTTAAAGGGATAACCCTGCTTAAACCCTGAAAATCAGGGTTAACTCAGGGTTGACCCTTTAACTTCCGGTTTAGGCCAGGGTTGAGGGTTCATTCGATTGAACATCATCTCCTTAAGTTACAACCCGAATATGAACACTAATTATAAAGTTTAAAGGGAGAACCCTGCATAAACCCTGAAAATCAGGGTTAACTCAGGGTTGACCCTTTAACTTCCGGGTTCGGGAAGGGTTGAGGGTTTTTTGGATTGAACATCGACTACTTAGCTCAAAACCCAAAAATGAACACCAGATATGAAGTTTAAAGGGATAACCCTGAATGGACCCTAAAAATCAGGTTTAACTCAGGGTTGACCCTTTAACTTCAGGGTTAGGGAAGGGTTGAGGGGTCAATCGATCAACCATCACCTCCTTAGCTTACAACCCGAATATGAACACCAGATATGAAGTTTAAAGGGATAACCCTGCATAAATCCTGAAAATCAGGGTTAACTCAGGGTTGACCCTTTAACTTCCGGGTTAGGCTAGGGTTGAGGGTTCATTCGATTGAACATCATCTCCTTAAGTTACAACCCAGGGTTAGGGTTAGGGTTAGGGTTAGGGTTAGGGTTAGGGGTTAGGGTTAGGGTTAGGGTTAGGGTTAGGGTATAGGCACTTTGACGTGATGCGGGTGCGGGAATGCGGAACTCCGCCTATTTTATCACGTGATTGTCAATCATTTTATTGTGAAAGTAGGTATTTTGTTGCTGAATTTCTTTCGATTCAGACGCTTATATACTGTTGTTTATTTAATGGGTGATTTTCTTAATCTAAGGTAATATTTTATTTGATTTTTTTTAATTGCTAATTATTATGTGTTGTTTGAGAAAACAACGACATCTTTTTTTATAGAAGTTATGCATAACTTTGCCTTATTTTAGCATTCAAAATTTACGAAAGTATATTGAATTATTTGTGTTTAAAAGGACAAAGATTATGTATATTTTTGTATTTTTCAGTAATACCTGGTAAATAAAAGTGTATTTACAATAAGTAATTATGATATATTCCTTTTAATTATACAATAAGAACATATTGATTGAAATTAAGGTCATTGATTAAAATAAAAATCATGCTGGGTATGAACACCAGTGGTATACCCAGGTATACCCTTGGTATACCCGGGTTTAACCCGGGTATACCCTAGGTATACCCGGGTTTAACCCCGGGTATACCCGGGTTTAACCCTGGGTATACCCGGGTTAAACCCAAGATATACCTGGGTTTAACCCAGGATAAACCCGGGTATAACCCAGGATAAACCCGGGTATAACCCGAGATATACCCGGGTATAACCCAGGATAAACCCGGGTATAACCCAGGATAAACCCGGGTATAACCCGAGATATACCCGGGTATAACCCAGGATATACCTGGGTATAACCAAGGTATAATCCAGGATATACCCGGGTTTAACCCAGGATAAACCCAAGTCTAACCCAGAATATACACGGGTTTAACCCAGGGTAATCCCGGGTTTAACCCAGGTTAAACCCGGGTATAACCCAGGGAAAACTTGGCCATGCTACAGGGTGAATCTTATTGTAAAACCCGGATATTCGATGGGTTTACTTTGGTTTTTATTACAGGTTTTCTACTCTTTATTCATATATATTTTACTTAATGATGATGAGCGCATATAAATTTTTTTGCTTTCCATTATTTTTATGTAGGATTTTTTGATATTGTTAGTACAATTTTCAGCACATGAATTTTTTTCTGGATTTTACATCTTCTGCAAAGAGTACCATTCTAAAAACAATGTTTTTCTAATTTCAGATGGACGTTGAAGAAAGTGTACAAAGTTTTTCTGAAACCGTGCTAGAGAACTTAAATTTAGCAAAGCTATACAATTCTTTATCTGAAACACCTCAACTCTTTTTAAGAAGGGATGAACGAATTTATGGAAGATGTTTGACAGTCGATGAAGTAGACAGAGAAGTATGGTTGAGATATTCATTCGATATTGATGGATGCGTTTTGGAATTAAAATCTTTGACACCAATTAGAATGCCAGTGAGACATATTACTCTGTTTCCCCACGATCATGCCAGTTTACGGAATGTTAGAAGCGTTTTGAAAAAACATATAAAATTACCACAGTATAGTAAAAGCGAGCTCATGACATTTTCAAACAGCCTAGGCTTTCAATTATTCTATGAGAGGGGATGGGAATGTTGGATAGGATTAATTCCTGTGCACCAAATGCATTCAGTTGCGTTATCAAAGCAGCAAGTAAGACAACAAACCTTAGCCACCTTTTTCCAACTGAGGGAAAGTTTTAAAACTTCACTAATGACACTTGCCTTGAGGGGGGAGGCAACGAGAACTCTGCAAAAGAATGACATTAATGACGCTCGAAAAATGTTCATTTTACCTGATGACTGTTGTCCCATACTCGAAGCATTGCAAACATCTTTAGACGAATTGCCTCAAAGTGGATTTTTGAAGACCAATCATATTTTGCTTCAGATTTGGTGAAAAAATGACATGTGGGCTATCCTTGTCAGATTTCTTTACCGAATTAATACTGCGTACAACTATTCATGTTGCCGGAAACATTTTGTCAGACAGTGAAGACGTTGATCTGCTTTGGTCCACAGTAGGTTTGGAACAAGTTATTGGCCACAGAGGAACACTAAGTAGCTGCTTATCGTTCACAGACTGCGGTAATTATCAGAGCAATTTAGATGGCAGAGCAATGGATGTTAAAGATTGTTTGATGAAGATTTGTCGTTTTCCACAAGATGTGCAATTTGTACAGCTTTATGCTGACATTCCACACCGGCAACCAAATGGACGATATCATCCAGTGTCTGGCTGCATTGTTGGGGGTATGTGTTTCCCACGATCGACAGCGGAAGCATTTCTACGTGACGCAGAGCATTATATATCAACATTACAAAGTAACTGGACATTGCTGAGGAAAAGTGCATGTAGGATAGAATTTGTCGTCTCACAGGATTCTGTTGCAGACCATTTGCATGCCTTGGATTTTATTGATATAACAAATCTTGAATTTCTGTTAGAAAGTTGTCCTATGTTGGTGCCTTTTCCCAGTCAAATTCTCACATGCATTAGACATTTGGGCTTATGGATTTGCAAGGAACTTCAGGAACTTTTGAACGAGTATCAGAAAACAGGAAATGTGCTTGCTACCTGGCAATCCTACCAGTTAGAACTAGCCTCAGAAAAGATGTTGTGGGGAAAACCACTTTGTGGAAGGAGCACAACATACTCAATAAATCTGGGACCCGGCGCTCTTGGACCCAGTCGGAGTGTGAGTGACCACTTTGGATTCCTATCTTTAGAAGTGTACTCAACCTGTATGCAAAACGAATATAGTATTCCACCACCAGAAATATGGACAACATCTGAGGCTATAAGTAAGATGATAACACGATCAGTGGGATTACACGATCACTTGGATGGCAGCTACGGAGTTATTGGTAGACATCTGGTCGTTGCCTTACTACATGACTTGCACGAAACTGGCAAGATGGCTAGTTATGTTCTGTTTGAAGATTTCCTAAGACAGATGAAGTCCTGTAAGACCACTTTTAATACAGTAGGAGCTGTAACCCTCAAGTCGCTAGTAAAACTGCTAACAACAAACAGGAGAACTAATGCCCAAATGGTTTTTCCCAGCTTGAACTTACTTTTGGATAAAAGTAACCTTCCATTGGCAGAGATCATAGAGGCCGGATTACTGGAACTGGAGCTTAAATATTTTCCCGCCGTGACCACATACGACAAACATGGAAACATGACCCTTACTTGGTCCTTTAAGGACAAGTTTTGGGCGGTTGTGTATGACAAAGAATCGACAGATATCACCGAAGCTACACTAATTACAATATCTGATCTAGTTAAAGGTGAACTCGAAAAACGGGGCCTTGTGTATCCAAGCAAAATAAAGAAAACACCAAAGATACTTCCCTGGTTATCAATGTGTCTTCGAAAGTTGAAAAGAGAGAAAATGGACATGGATCAAACAGTGATAACAATGACGTTCATAAGCTGTATTGCTCTTTTGATGCAGGGCCATTTCGTTGAATATGACAGGCTAGTGGTTCTTATGACTGATCTACCCTTACACAAGAACAAGTTGATTGCATTAGAGATTTTGTCCAAGTTACAATTGGCCAATTTTAGATTCCGCAATTTGCAGTTGAATCGCTTGCACTTTACAATCCCACATAAACTGGAAATATTGACAGGAGAAGAACAGAAAACTAACAAAAAGGACGAGAGAAAGGAAACAGAACAGGAAGTCGCAGAAATACCTGGAAATGTCACTGATGAATATGGTGATCGCGATGATGACCCCATTCTTTTTGATAAAAACATAGGACTTCGGAGAACTTCCTCCTGCTACCCGATTTCCACATCTTATAAAGCTCCCTGGTCGGCACAAGAGCTGGAATTCCTGCATGCTCAAAGCTTGGAGAAGATAAGCGTTCACCAAAAATACGAACACTTTAAATTACAGTGTTTAAAATCAAATATTCCTTTCCGTACGTTCAGGGCTTTCGAAACAAAACTGAAGAGAGTTTCAAATAAATAAGCACATTTAAACACACCGAAATGTTTTGACGCTTTTATAAACTTTCTCAAGTCAGAAGATATAACAGTTTTGGACGGAAATGTAGGACTTAGAGAGATAATTCGAGATGATACAAAAAAAAATTTATGAATTGTTTTTTTTAACATTTAACAGTTGTTGACCTATAATAATTTATTACTGATGAAATGTCTGATGTTATGAATATTTGCAATGTCTACAAATGAAATTAATAAAGGTCATCAGAGTTTTTCCAATTTATTTCGTATCAGATTACATAATTTTGCGTTAAATCCGATTCAGAACCATTTGACTTATATTTACATATTAAACATTTATCGAAAAGTTACTTAAGTCATGTTTCTTAATTAATAAAATTGAAAATTGCATAACATAATATATTCTGTCGAAGCTGATTCCAAATATCTATTTAGAAAGAAAATAACAATTTTTAGTAAAGTAACCCAAGGAAGTGATTAAGAACATCCATTTACCCCAAGGAATGATTATTTTATCGGGATCATATTTTCACAAAATCACAAAATCCGTTAAATTCCCCTAGAGAGAATACGCTGAATTGTTGAACGCATTTTATATTTTATCAGAAGGTTTAAATTCGCAGGAATAAGTCTTTGTCTGCGAATAAAGCATAAATAAATAACACACAAAAAAACCTATGTCAAAAGTGTTGTTCGTTTTACAAAAATTGTTTTATATTTTAGAACGTTCACCATAATATGTTTTCCCTAACTCTAAATGCATTACAGGACAAGACTGGACTCTAGAATTTGACAGCTGCAAACACTTACCTGAGAACGCTGAGCTTGTGAATTCACAATACACAAAGGGGTGTGAAGTGCGCTTTCCCATCACTCAGAGCGCGCGCTAACGTTGACACAGCTAGCTGCAGTCATTTGTACCTTGTCACTCCTATAGTGTGGACGGCTATTTCCGTATAAGAATTAGGATCCTTGAAATTGAAAGCAATTCTTAGAGGTAAGAATTAATTTTTATGGGCTGCAAAATTTAGTATTTGGTTCTCTCTGAGCAGCTTCAAATAAATAGTTATTTGTGAATGAAGGTGTAATTATTGGGTATGTATAGACCTTCAAAGATAAGACAATAAAACTCCTATCATACATAAGATTAGTATGTTTTGGTTTTATGAAATTATATCTTCCCACAAATTTGTTTTTCCAATTATTTTGCGATGTTCACTTGTATTACAGATTTGTCATTCGTCTTGTAAAAGAAGTATGGAGAAAGGAAATCTATCAGAAGGTATTTTAGTTTACATGTTTCTGGAAAGATATTTTTCTATAGCAAGCATATTTTAACTTCACATACCATTTTCATTTTGATAGATGAAAACGACGCAAAGTATGAAGGTTTGCGAGAATTCGTTATGGAGACTATGGTAAAGTTTAGTAATGAATTGAAAGAAGTTAAAGTCAGGGTGGAGACCCTAGAAAGTGAAGTGGAGTCCGGAAAGGCAGTTAAAAGAAAGTTAATAGAAGAGGAGAGTGAGGAGGAGGAGGAAGAAGAAGAAATGGCTGTGTCGGTGGATGATCTGAAAGGAGACATGAGAGAGAAAGTCGAGGAAGTATTAGAGGGCATCACCTACCGTCCAGAGAAAGAGAAAGTCAGCCAACTTCAGCTTGCATATATCCATTATTGGGTAGGGGTGCAGGAGACAAATACACCAAGTAAGTATAACATATTCTCTGTAGATTAACGGGAAAGGATATTAATTAGTGAGAATAAAAATGATTGTGTTGGCTGACGTTTTTGAATAATTCCCTTGTTATAAAATATTTTGAAAAAGTTAACTGTTATTTTGTGTTAAATAGCAAAATTGGTGGATATCCAAAAACTGATCGAGGAGGGAGTGCGGGATAGAATTTGGGCCCCAGAGTGGAAGCCGGACATTAAGGGCGATTTTGCAGTCTATTTACAAGAGAAGGTGAAAAATATCGTGAAGAAGAAAAGAGCGCAAAGAGAGAAAGCAAAACTCCAGAAGGAGCTTGAAGAGCTGGTGGGAGATAGTCTAAAATGAACATTGGCAAAATTGAGAAGCGTTAATTGTGAAAAGAATTCTTCGAAGTTTTCATTATTATTATTTCACAATTATATGTGAAAGTCTGTAATTCATGATGGGTTTTTTAATGACAAGGTTAAAAATTAATGGCTTAAATTGATATAAATAAATGTTTATTGTTTCAATTCTTGTATTATGGACTTAATTGATATTTTTCTCGTATTTTGTCAGATCATTCTGTCATTTGACAGCAAGTTTGTAAGATAATCACTGAATTGCATGTTTTGCTGTGTACTTTTTAATAAGGAATATTAAAAAATGATCATAGCACAGATTGGAAAAATAAATAAATAAATGATTTTTATATGAAACAGTTGTTTATTTTTAACCCCCCAAAAATGCAAAGGTGCATGAATTAAATATTCGGATTACAATTTAATTCAGATTTTTTAGGTTGCATTGACTTTTCTGTTAAATTGGGTCAAAAAATTCTTTTTCCAGATATTATGTGATAGTAAATTACCTGAATGAATTCTACAATAAGGGTTTACTCTGTATGACAATTTGAACTTCATGCCTCTGGGCAGAATTGGTATGATAATTAATTATATTAAAAAGCAATTACAATAAGCAGATATGAAGACATAAGACATCTGAAAACATAAGAATTTAAGATTTCTTAGGGCTCAATTAATTGAACATTATCTATTATAATTACTAAAGAATATAAACAATACATATGAAGTTAAGAATGATGAACAAAGTATTAACAAGAAAACGAAGACTGAAAAAAGGGCTACATCAAGGTTATTCCTTACACTTCCGCGTTTGGATAGATTTAAAAACTCATGCAAATGGACTTGGTATAACTATCATTCAACCCCAATCGGAACAAGAGATATGAGGTTTAAGGAGATAAAACTGGATGAAGACTGCAAAAAAGGGTAAAATCGGACTCATCCATTTAAATTCCGGGTTCGGGAAGGCTTAAGCGTTCATTCTATTAAACATCATCTTCTTATATCTACTTATATTACAACCCAAATATAAACACCAGATATGAAGTTTAAAGGAATAACCGTCGAAGGACCCTGAAAATCAGTGTTAACTCAGGGTTGACCCTTTAACTTCCGGGTTCGGGAAGGGTTGAGGGTTCATTCCATTCAGAATCATCTCCTTTACTTACAACCCGAATATGAACACCAGATATGAAGTTTAAAGGGATAACCCTGGTTCAAACCTGAAAATCAGGGTTAACTCAGGGTTGACCCTTTAACTTCCGGGTTCGGGAAGGGTTGAGGGTTCAATCGATTAAGAATCATCTCCTTAACTTACAACCCGAATCTGAACCCCAGATATGAAGTTTAAAGGGATAACCCTGGTTCAACCCTGAAAATCAGTGTTAACTCAGGGTTGACCCTTTAACTTCCGGGTTCGGGAAGGGTTGAGGGTTCAATCGATCAACCATCATCTCCTTAATTTACAACCCGAATATGAACACCAGATATGAAGTTTAAAGGGATAACCCTGGTTCAACCCTGAAAATAAGGGTTGACCCTTTAACTTCTGGGTTCGGGAAGGGTTGAGGGTTCAATCAATCAACCATCACCTCCTTAATTTAAAATCCGAATATGAACCCCAGATATGAAGTTTAAAGGGATAACCCTGGTTCAACCCTGAAAATCAGTGTTAACTCAGGGTTGACCCTTTAACTTCCAGGTTCGGGAAGGGTTGAGGGTTCAATCGATTAACCATGATCTCCTTAACTTACAACCCGAATATGAACGGCAGATATGAAGTTTAAAGGGATAACCCTTGTTCAACCCTGAAAATCTGGGTTAACTCAGGGTTGACCCTTTAACTTCCGGGTTCAGGAAGGGTTGAGGGTTCATTCCATTAAGAATCATCTCCTTAACTTACAACCCGAATATGAACACCAGATATGAAGTTTAAAGGGATAACCCTGGTTCAACCCTGAAAATCAGGGTTAACTCAGGGTTGACCCTTTAACTTCCGGGTTCGGGAAGGGTTGAGGG
>PRKT01001953.1:0-24038 GCA_003671525.1 Saccostrea glomerata | reverse complement strand
GGGGGGGGGGGGGGGGGGGGGGGGGGGGGGGGGGGGCAACCAGCCTTTCAATGATGGGTAAAAAGTGGAGGGGCAGGACCCCTCTGTCCCAACCCCCACCCTAGTTGCTACGTGCCTGAATTGTCACTATTTTTCGTGTATTACATGTAAAATCGGTGTTTATTTTAAATGTTCAGGAAATTCCATAAATTATGGAAAAGAAGCGAAATCTTTAATTGACAAGATAATAAATGGTGATTTAACTTCAATTCTACCACAATTATCGTAAACATGAAAGGAAACCGCCGGACATTATTCTCCAATAAATTAAGAACGTCATCAAAAAATTATCAGATCAGAAACACGTATCAAATCTTAACAATTCAAATGCATGTTCGGCTGTAGAATGAAATACGTGTTTAGACCGCATCGATGTGTCGTCTTTTGCAGTATAAACACTGTAAATTGCATCAAGTTGCTGATGAATGTCGGTTTTTATAGCTAAGCCGGGTTATTCCACGGACCTCCCTACACATTAAACAACGTGATTTTAGCAGTAAAACAGGAACATGATTTTGTTGTTGTATATTCTTTTTAACTGATTAATACATATTATGAACGGATTTGTAATTTAAAAAGACTATTTTTAATGTAAAGAAAGCTCAAATCGTGTTTATTCTATGTACAGGTAAGCAAACAAATTTTAGCTCTGGTGTTAAATGAAACAGCGTAATCGAGACAAGGTGACCTAATTCGTTTCTCTATAGAAGAAACGATTATCCCTCATTTAACGTTTGTACCATACTTGGTAGAATAGAAATAAAGTCCTTGTTGTCGTGAATGATGCAGAATAACCTCCTCGGTCTCGAAATGTAGTTTGAAATATAAAAGCCTCGGCTAGCGCCTCGGCTTTTACCTTTCAAACAACATTTCTCGACCTCGGAGGTTATTCTGCAACATTCACGAAAACGCGGACTTTATTTCTTAAACATATTCATTTTTGTTTAAACATTTTTCTTTGCACTTGACTATTTTCTAACAGTTTGTATACGGTAGGACCATATAATAACACATTTAAGTATTCTAAAATCCGTTTTCATGGCTACTATAATATATTTTTCTACAAGAAATTCAGTTTTACTCAGATTTCTTTCTTTAATAGATTGACACTTTGTGTTCAGCTTAATCTGTACTTTATTTTCCTTTAAAAAGTGTTACATATATCCACAATTTTTCCAGTCAAGCGTTACATATAAAGTTTACAAATAAATTAAAAAATAAAACAATCCATTTTTTTCAAAATATTTCTTGAAAAATCAGAGCAATATTTCCATAAAATTTTGAAGAATGACCTATACTGGTGATTTAATTTTTATTCCATTACCGTACATGTGTTATTTTTATACAGACGTCAACGTTACGATGTTGAAGCATATAACCTCAACGTAATGACGTGACAGCATTGACTGAGAAAACAATACTAAATTGAAACGGCTATAAAAAGAAAACCAGAAAAGATATTCTTAAAAAATAAAATGATTTACAACATACTTATCTTAGAGTATAATGTGAGAAAGTTTAATTTATTTTGATGACTAGGCAGATTTTTGCACTTCGTGAACTTAGCTCTTTAGTGGTACCCAAAGTAAGGTCTTGTCACAAGGAATATATGTATTAAATATGAAAGTCATAGCTCCGATAAATGAAAAGTTATGGTAAAGGTTAAGGTTAATGCGGACAAACAAACCGCCAGAAAGCGTACTGACGAACACAATAAAACTATATACCCCCGAATCTTCGATTACGGGGACATAAAAAGAAATGTTCTTCAATAAACTTTTCATATTAATATACATTATAAAGAAGACGTTACAACAATAAAAATGTTTGTTCTGATTTTCATATTAAATTCTCTGAAAAATATACTCAGAACTGAGTAAGAGGGTTGAATAAAACAGGAATTAAGGTAGAACCTATGTCGGAAAGTCTTTGTCACAAGATTTTCAAACTTTTCAAAATGATAAATTAGTACTTGCTTATCAATCAGTTAAGATATCATGATATGCTTCCTTGTTTTTTTAATCTAGAACAGGCTGTGAAACTTGGTATGGTATTTACATACTGCGACTTCACATTTTCAAATATTTTTAGGGGTACTTGTCATAAAGGGAATATGTAAAATCTCAAAAATACTTCTTCAAACATCGTCGTTTATAAACTTTTTTTAACTGAATAATATTAAACAATATTTTATCAAGAATAATTTCTTTTTTATTCAATTAACATAAAAGATAAGTCCACCATTAAAAAAATAGTCAAATGAACTCTATTATTTTTAGTCAATTATTCACTTTATATTTGTAAATATTTCTTTGACATCTTTGTCACAATGTTTTCAATCTTCAATATGATGAAGAACATAGCCAAATGATTACAAAAAAATGATCAAAATATATACCTTTCCCCTCTAACTAATGAAAGATAGACTATTTACCGATACTCATATTCTTGACCTTTTTGCATTAACACGGGATTTAATAATTAAATGACTGTTTGGGGTTACTTTCAGATTAAATATTTATCAGAAAATGTACTTCTTTTTTAAAAAGATCACATTTAATATAAAAATTGTAATCAAACACCAAAAATATGAATAGGTAACAAATAATTGTTACATGGGATGCACATCATTTCATTATATAGATATCACAAAAATGTACACACGATCAAAGGATCTACAACACGTACATCTTTGACTTAGACACATTTCATCAAGATATTACACTATATAGCTGGCAACTAAAGATTTCTTACGATTTATGCATTCCTTCAAAATGCAAATGGTTACATACCATTCAAATTATTACGAAAGTTGTATATGTACATTGTAATTTCATTACAATAGATAGTCTTGGGTTTGTCAACTTCAGGTCTAGATCTAGTAAATAAAAGGTGCCTTCATATTTTCTCTTATTCCAGAAATATATTGCCATTAAGCATTATGAACCAAAAATATGAATTGAATCAAGATTATATTAGCATGATTAATTGATTGATTGATTGTATGTTGTTTAACGTCCCTCTTGAGAATTTTTTACTCATATGGAGACGTCACCGTATGCCGGTGAAGGGCTTCAAATTTAGACCTATACTCAGCACCCGTGAAACGGGACATACGTTTTTAAGGTCATATCCGAAAGACCCGTGACTTTCACTTCTAGTGCCGAGCGCTTGGCGAAGGAACAGTCACTACTTTTGTTCACGTCTTAGGTATGACGCGGCGCCGCGAACGAAAATCGAACCGATCATGAAGCGAACGCTCTACCACTAGGCTATTGTGACCGGTTTGGCATGATTAAATTCTGTGAATTTCAAAATGCGGTATTTTCTACCATTTTTATTGAAGCTGTCAAGTACGGGATAAAGTTGCATTGAATTAATTATGACGTCTTAATGGGTTAGCACAGGTTTAACACATTTACAAGTTATACCTCCACCAACATTTAAAGTATGCTTTGATCATGGCGAAGAAAATTATGATATGATAATACTTGTGTGAAGGCTTAACTTCATTTTAATATTTAATCTAGAGCCTCTTTCAGAATTATTGAAAGGTATAGTGTTTTTTGCTTTTCATTTTTCTTTTTTTTTTATTTAACGTAATGTTCTTTTTATTTTTTTTTTTTGGGGGGGGGGGATAAAAATTTCTTCCTCTTTCATTGTCAAATAGGATTTGCCAAACTTAAACAAACTAAAAGTTGAAATGACGGAAAATTTAATTTTTCCTATTAAAGAGTATTTAAACCTGATTTTTGCATGGTTTGATTTCTAAAAACAAATGGAATATCATTCTTTAAGCAAAAACATTATAAGGAGGAATATTAAAAAGAAATTTTATTTGCTTGACAATTAAAGAATCTCTTTTCAAACACAATTTTAGCATTGAAAGGCCTCTTGTTTTTATGGGGGGATAAAAATTTCCTCCTCTTTCATTGTCAAATAGGATTTGCCAAACTTAAACAAACTAAAAGTTGAAATGACGGAAAATTTAATTTTTCCTATTAAAGAGTATTTAAACCTGATTTTTGCATGGTTTGATTTCTAAAAACAAATGGAATATCATTCTTTAAGCAAAAACATTATAAGGAGGAATATTAAAAAGAAATTTTATTTGCTTGACAATTAAAGAATCTCTTTTCAAACACAATTTTAGCATTGAAAGACTACGCTAATCTCTTAATTATTTCATACGACTTATTTTGTATCATTTTAAAGGGGGTCATTTTTCAATGGGGGTCATTATTTTATAGGACTAACATATAAAATAATGACCCCCTAGGACCCTTTTTCTACAAAAACTGATTTTTTTCTACGGCTGGGGATCATTTCTTGTCGTTGAAAAATGACCCCCCGGTCATTATTCGATGGGGGTCATTATTCGTATATATATATATATATATATATATATATATATATATATATATATATATAAAAGAAACAATAAGACTGATTGTTGGTTAACGCCTTTAACATGAATTTTCACTAATATTAGATGTAATAATCTTAAAGAGAAAATTGTCTGATACAGTGTGATTATTTCATTGAATTATTATGATACTGGTCATTTGAAAGCAGATATACGCGAATTTACTTTTTCTTAAAATCAGTAAAATTTTTTGCTCTGTGTACCGGATTGATATGCACGACGTCAAGCGTGATGTAGCGATATTTAATGACGTTGTTCTTTAAAATGCTAAATTTTCAATATAAAATCAATTATCTTCAATTGAATTACGACAAAATGAGCCCGAAGACATATTAATTTTTTCATATAGAATTATTTCAAATCAATTCTATTTTTTAAATACCAAAGGATACGCAAATTCGTCAGCAGGATTTAAAAGTTTTTTAATATATGAACATTTGTTAACATTTAAAATCCAAATGTTTGATATTTAAAGTTTAACATCAGACTGATCCGTGCACACTATCTGCGACTTTTAAGGACTGTTCCATCAATAGAAATTTAATTATTCTGACTTGCTTTCTCATAAGAAATATTTTGATACACAAAAGATATATATAGAATCATTTATTTTAACTAAAAAGTCATTGTCCACAATGCAAACGATGCTATAGCCCGTGGTCAGCAATTACTTGTCATTCCTGTCATGGAATAAGGATTGATCCACAGATTAGAGATACACAAATATCACAGGTAGGTCTCCAAACTAATCAATGTCTCAAATTTCTCGTTTTTATTTTAGTTTTCATCAATTCTTATCCACAGACAATTATAATATTCTCTACTCTTTTGTATTTTCTTTTATTGTATTATCGGTGTTTATAATTTTCAGGTGGATTTTACGGTCCAAGAAAAAAAAGTTGTTTAGAGTATTTCAATGTTAGAAAAACTATTGTTGACCATTTAATTGTATAAGCCGTGCCAGAATAATTAGACCTTTTAATCCTTAAAGGACATAATTCAATTGATTGCTAGTATGTTGTTTTAACTCCCATTCGATTTTTGTCACTCATATAGAAACGTAACCATAGACTAGTAACTGTACATGTGATACAGGCATAAAATTGTTATTAATCAATAACGCACACAATTTACCAAAAGAAAATTTATTCATCATAACAGTTTTATTTGATTTTTGGAGTTTGTTAATATTAGAATTCTCTTCCTTTGGTAGATAATTCATAGCAATTTAAGCTGTGCTGAAATACCTCGATGATATGCTGATATATAAATGCAAAAAGATTTAAGATAAAATTTAGCAAAAAAATGGCTTAAATCAGGGAAATATGTTCAATTTTATTTTTACCATTAATTGTATTTTCTGGATAAAACTAAGAAAAAATTAAGAAATGTAAGAAATGTGCTTGTACGTATATTTGCTTATTGATTAGTATATGTAGATTTTATTGTATACAGTCATTCCTAGAATCTAATACTACTATCTTCTAATGAAGATATTGGTTGGGGGGATTTAATTACAGAATTAATCTATTTAAATTGTTTCAAATTAAAACACAATACTCGTTTTTCACAAAATAGTTTATATTCAGATGTTTTTCAGTGCTTACTTGACTTGACTTTAGTGCAGAAAGGTCAATACTTATGACACAAGAGTATGAAAATAAAAGAATCGTCATATTTCATGTTTATTTTATCATAAAGGTATACTTTTTTCCTTTTTTTAAATAAAGAAATGAATTGTTTCTTTCAAAAAATATAAAATACGAAATTTTCTCACAGGGACTTTTGAGGACATAACCTGTTATGTATGTCGGAATTGTAAAAAAAAATACGACAATAAAAACGGGATGATGCTTGTATTGTGCGCCTTTATAATTTTTCATGCGAAATAAATTTCAATGAATTTGCCTTAATTTTAAAGATACAAATCATATAAATTAAATACATGATGATTTCGAACGTGATTTGACATTTTTTGGTAATTTTTAGCGCATATTTGGAATAGAACATGAATGTCTGAAAATATTCTATTTTTAGCATTTCACACTGTTTTTGCACGTGTTCTTGTCTAAAAATAAGCAGATAAAGGTATTGGTTTTAATACCTAAAAATAAAGAGCAAGTGGTCAAGGAAAAAATGTCAAAATTTTGAAAAATTCACACAAAGACTTTTTCGGACATAGGTCCCCCTTAAAAACCCTTGATACATGTATAACTCACTTGTCAGAGGTGATATGCCTTAAAAACTGATACGAAAATAATGCAAAATTTTGATAATTTGCATAAAATAAATTTAATCCTTCCTGTTTATATGAAAAGCTGTTTTCTTAAGTACTTGAGCATTATTAGAGTAACATACATATGTATTTGTCACCGGGTGTTTTGTATGAAAGATTCCAACACTGGATTCGGCACAATAAGTTTTTATTTAAGTGCTTATAGCAAATAAACCTACAAAGTATAAATCAATACACACAAGACAAATACTTTACATTTAAGATCAGACATTAACAACACATAAATTAGCCTGGTATCTCATGGATTCGTGGTACTTACCGATTCGTAGTAAAATAAAATCGATTAACAAAACTTTCAGCTTAATTTTATTGTGATTTATTAAAAGTGGGATCTATTCTCTTGTTTAGTAAACAATTGTATAATTTCATCACTTCTCTGTGTCAAAATTCACCTTAAAATGTGTGGTGTTTACACCACTGTAGAAAAATCAAGCGTCTCATTGATTCGTGGTACGTCATCAAAATCTGAATTATTGGTATGGTGTGCTATTTCGGGCACAAATACTAAATAAAAAAGATATATTATTGACAAAAATCGATGTTTCATTCCAAAAATTATTTAATTTATTGCAAATACCTTTATATAATTTTCTAAAGATAATTGCAGAAAAAATACATAGCACGCACGCAACAGATGATTTGAGAAGATTTTTTAAATTCATAATAAGGATTAAAATATTTGAAAATTAGTTTTGATATGGAATATTTATTTATATTTTAATTTCTGATGCAAAAAGAGCGAAATTAATTTTATTTGAAGGACGAATATCTTATAGTTTTTACAGCACTTGTTATTTGGCTGCTGGTTGCGGTGAAAAAAAAACCCACTGATTTTTAACGCTAGCAACTTTCCATACTTTATTCAATACCCATCGATAGCACTTGGTATAAACAGTCAATCACGCAGACGACATTTGGAAATTCGTTTGAAATCAATTTATCTACTATTTTGTACCCGTTTAGCGATTTTTAGGAAAACAGGTATGTCACCCCAAAGCATATAAAATGGATGTAAGCATAATTTATATATTCTTTGCATTGCGTACCGAATTTTCCGTCATTTTAGTTGAATTATACCCCTTTGCTTACATCAGGAACTCTACTTTCGATTTCTGGAATAGTGCATTACGCGTGCACAATGAGGGAAAAAGAAAATACCACGAATCAATGGGTACCACGAATTGATGAGAAACGACCATATATGATTGTTCGTTGTCGGAATTAATTAATAAAAGTAAAACGTAAAACACGTTTACATGATAATTGTAATAAAGGTAAACGGTAAGCTAACCAGGAATCCAGTTAAATTAATCTCCAAGTAAATACTATGAGGAATACTTAGAATATTAAGATACACCATAAAAGCAAAAATCGTGGGGGTAAAGAATTTGGCGGGGAAAGTGCTTATACAGGTCTGGACGATTTCTAAATATTGAAGTCAAGAAAGATAACCGAAAGTTGCTATAAATATACATCAAGTACGCGTAATTATTTTTCTGTCCAATCAGACGACAGTATTTTTACACACCCCAAAACATATCTTAAAAGAACAAAAAGATAACACGTGCTTTTGTTTTTTTCCTCAAAAAGATTTTTTTTAACAAAAAATCTGTAGAAGTAAGATGAAAACTTTTGAAGAAGACTTTGATTTTGACTGTATGTTTGCTTTAACACTGCATTTGTGATTGTCGTATGATCATGAGGGCAGTAAACAAACATCACTTCTGCATGTTAAACACGTTTTCCAAAATTACAAAAATCCTTCTGCACTAGTGAATAACTAAATGTGCCTCGGAGCATAAGGGTTACCGTCAGGTCGTAGCGGAGAAAGATGGCATGCTCATTTCACTTGTTTTTTGTCTCGATGTGGAGATGGTCAATATTTCTGCCATTTACTGCTACTTTGTATAGGTTTTGAAATATTTTGCTTTAATCAATTCTATCCACATTTAAGACCATTTAGAGTGAGTAGTGGTTTCTCCTCTTCTCCTACTATGGACATTTCACAAGCATCGCAATAAATGTACATTTCTTTATCAAAACAAGACAAATTTATACGCAAAACATATTTTCTGATAAATTTTTTAGGAGGAAATTTTATTTGACCAAACTTGGCGAAACTATTTGTGTCGTATAATGTGGGGATAAAAGTTACAGAATTTAATTAATTTTGTAAGATATTTGTATTTTGGAATAAATGTGCCAGCGTTGACAAAATTTCTGAAAACCTCATTGTACCCACGCTGAACTATCCTAATAAATAAATTTTGAAGTTAGGTCCAGCGTAGCGCCAACGTTACAAAATATTTAGGTAGCATTGGTATTACGGAATAACGCTGTACTAACGTTGGCATTTCAACAAAGGCGTTGTACCAACGTTTGGCCAACGTAATAATTATATTTTGAACATAGGTCCAACGTTGGACCAACGGTATAGAATATTAAGTTGGCGTTGGAATGTTTGAATAACGTTGTAGAAACGTTTACATATCAACAAACAGTGTTGTACCAACATAGGCCAACATATTGGGCCCCCAGCGCGCCAATGAGCAGAAGGACATTGGACCAACGTAAATTGTCAACATTAGCCCACCATATTCAACATTGTTCGCCAACATTACCAACATTGTTCGGCCAACATTGGCCCAATATCTTCATGCTATGTGGGTTTGACCTTGAAGTAGTCTTCAACTGTATCAGTAACAAATATATATAATCATTTTATTAAAATAACAAGACAGTTGTCAGTGCATTTACACAACGTACATATGCGTACAAGGGATTTTCCCAAAGTGAAGTGTATAAACAATACTTCATTATGTTGAAAATTCAACAAGGATGCAATCATATAAATATATAGAAAAGTATCAGAATTAGATGAGCGCTTGACTGCTTTAATCTCCCCATAATAAGAAAATTAAAGGATATCAACAATGAATCGTCAATGCAAAGGTAATGGTGGAACTTGAACTTATTTTGATACGGACTTGTTCAGAAAATAATGATTATTTAATAATCCAAAACATAAAGGTCAGTTCAAGTCAGTAGTTTGTTTTATCTTATTGATAAGATTTAAAGATGTTTGATGATTGTATATTTGATAGAGCCCTTTGTAAGTACTGGAACAATGGATTCATTCCTCTTTATATTTTGCATTGTGTCAAATCAAGCGTACTGACGTTATATATGACAAAAATCATTTTCATGATTTATTACGATTAAAAGAAAGAAATGGATAATTTGTCCACGATCTTCACAATTTTAATATTTTATAATCCAGAATTATGAATTTCAAACAGTTTTACATAACCTGTATAACACTGTTCACAAAAGATGAACAAGTTTTATTGTTGAGATACCCTTCTGTTTAATTTTGATAACATTCATAAAGAATATAGAAATATATATATATTTTGCTATCATTGTTTGATTTTAACTATTTGAAGTGAAAATTATTGCATTTCTTTGGAATTCGAAATACATTACTTAATTTTTGTTACTTTTTAAAAACTCTATGGTGTTAGCATAATACTTATTAGTTGGGCCCTCAGACAATTTCTTGAAAATAAATGTGTAAGTGTTAAACTTCTTCCTTAATGGTAAAAATGTGTTAAGTTAATATTTTTGGTAAATTGAGTGGATGTTCACTTTATAGGGGACATTAAAGCTTCCGTTTTTGTATTATTGTTAATAGTGTACAGGGCTTAATATATGTAAACGTTTTTGGAGCACCAGCTTATAAATTTGCAGATATGAGTTCAAATTGGAGTTCAATTTGTAAGTCAAATTTACTTAATAATTTGAATTATTTCCTAATGATATTTTTTTCACAAATTCCATCCATGAAAGATATCACCTTATCCTTATGTCAAATTTGACATAGCTTAGTTGTATAGTAAATTGAAAAACAAAATAGAAGAGGGCACATGTAGTGTTATTTTTCAAGCTCATGTTGTACACAAGGAAATGGATTATTGCCCCAGATTATGCAGCGATGTTTATCACATGAGAGGCCCTTATAATTCAATACATGTATGGATTACTGTAACACAAGTGGATTACCAAATCGATATCCGTATTATTTTAACATATTAAATGAACTTTTTGTTTAATATTTTACAAAAAAAATGCCCCAAAAAATTTTTTCTCGTGTACGAAATTATATTATAAAAATGGCTCAGCCATATTTTTCATCAATATCAATAGAATTTCAAAATTTGTAAGGTAATTACATGAAATACATATTTTTCCGATCAAGATTAGATTACACAATACATGTACATTTCTTTTATAGATGTCCCAAGATTCTCTAAACTACCTAACTTTCTAGTCACCATACATTTCATTTTGTACCTACATCAACCTCCTTTTACTAATGAAATAATCTTGAAATGGAATTAAATTTTCATAACATTTAAAACTAAAAGGTCATAATCTTATAATAACTTGTTAAATCAGAAAAAGCTCAATAATTGTGCAATTATAATATTTTGTTGTGAATCTTTAACAAATCCATGCAGGAGAATTTTTAATGAATGTAATTCACGAGGGGTTATCAAAAAATTCATTTACTAGCGCCATAATATTAAAACTGCTGAAAGTATATATCACTGAATTTTTAAATATGTGGTCAACATAAATGTTTTTATAGATATAATAAGCTATGCTCCATAGAAAAAAAGTATTATTTTTTAAATGGATCGTTGAAGTGCTTGGTAGCAATGTTATGTCCAAGTGGCAAAACTTTGAAGAAAACACTTTTATACATGGATAAAACTGGAAAAAAAAAACTTTTCACATAAGCATTGTCATCCAAAAATTCACTTGAATGATATAACATAAAAATTCTGTAAAATTTGCATTTAGGTTCTTTGAAATTATAAGGTAAAACGTATATGAAAAATTTTAACAATAAAGGAGCTGCACTGAAATCGAATGAGGGATGTTTCCTAAATTCTATAAAATTTCACCCTTTTAAAATTGGCATAAACCAAGAAAATCTTTGAATTTGCTACAGAGAAATAAAATGTATCCGGGGTATTTGTTTTTAAAATAACAAAAGAAAAGGGAGAGATTTAAGATGCACAGTTCATGTCGATTTGTAGTCAGGGTGTTCATTGTTTGTCGAGTCGAAAAGTGACTTTTATCATGTGTTATTCAACATCGAAATGTAAATATGCTGTTGTAACTAAGTGAGGATCTTTAATTATCTATAGACCCACTTACAAAATTATTCATCGAGATCAGCAATTCATGACATTGTAAGTCATATATATAAACAAGACGGATTTAAGTCTTTACTTAACTCAAGGGAATCTCATCGAAGTAAATGTATGAGGTAGCGGGAGCGGGCATTGAGAAACAATGATGTTGTCAGACGTAATGATTCTAACGGCGACAGCACCGGGTGATAATATCTCTTTTTCATCTAATGATAATTTGGCAATTTATCAACGTATACAAAATTAAATTTTCAAAACTTCTTCAACTTTTGTTGCTTTATGTTCCTTACAAATTTTGTAGGTACAGACAACATCATATAAAGTTTATCACATTAGGCTACTAACGTTTTTTATCCCATGTTTACACCTTTATCCCGTGGATATAGCTCATGGGATATCGTTTTCATATCCCACAGTTATGACGTCACAATGGTTTTTGCGTTAGCGTGAGGAAGTAAAATATAGCAGAGTCCTATAAAAAACAGTGTTAAACATCGGTTGTGAAGTATTAAACATGGGATAAAAAGAATCTCCCATGTTTTAAAGATGAATATGATTTTTATCCAACTCGTTGTGTGTTTTTATCCACTCGTCAAGGCTCGGGGATAAATATGATATGTATTCTGCAAACAAAAATAGACTGTGCAAGGTAATGATTATTTCTTTTCTATCAAAACTTCCTCACGCTTTTAAAAATGTCATATTTAATCTTCTTTTTTTGTAATTTATAATTTAAAATGTAATTTGTTTGAAAAATCTTACTTCAATTTTGTATGTTCATGATTTCAAGGACAGTCTGCTATCTGGACGCATTATCTTTTTATAACTCATTGGAAGCATTTGAATTCTATGAAAATTCTTTTATAACTATTTTTGCAGGTATTTGGTTTTAAACAAACGTGTCCATATTCGGTATTTTAAAATGTTTTTCCTTCTTCACTGATCAAGATCAAACTGCCAAAGTTAAATTAATGTATAATATCAAGTAAATTCCTTGAAAATGATAAATGGTAGTTTTTTTTAAAAAAAATCCGATAACAAACGTTAGAAATGATTTTTTAAACCAATTTTATTTCATTTACAGAGAGCAAGAAAATGTGCAATATTTTTTGTTCCTTGACTTCTTTGACATCTTATAATGGAATTATTTCTGATAAACTGTATGAAATTGAGAAAATGGAAGTAGTTGTCTCCCCAACATAGAAATTCACAAAGTCAAAGCCATGTCCTGACAATTACAATACAGATGTATACATTACAATTAATTGTGAAGAGAAGACATTTAAAGGTAGGAAACATAAGAGTTATTCCCATCTCGATAGCATTTTATTAAAAAAAATTACATTTATGCTTGTATTATTTATACAAATATGTATTCATTTCAAACAAATATTGAATTGTTTTACATTATTTATTATAAGGACCAAGTGTTTTTGTAACTTTCAATAATTCAGAATATATAGAAATGATAAGTACAACTACGTTTATAAAAATAGGAAATGTGCACTTGTTTATGAAACAGAGTGTCTGTTATGTTTTTTGTGGTTATAACACTGACTAAATATAAATCATATACTGTAATAAAATAATAGCAATCACTATCTACTCTTGCACACCTTTTCAAATGTTTATTTATTTCAAATCATTCAAATAAATCAGATTTGAAGTAAATTTTATTTATAAGATAACGTAAATCAGTTTTTTACATATTTAGATCAAGTAGCCACTTCATAATCAGAGTAATAAGTGTAATACAATTTTGATACCTTTTAAGTTCTTTTTTTTTAACTCAAACGCAATAATAAACTTAAGGAAATTTTAATTTTCAAAGAAAGAAGAATTGGGGAGTTTTGTTCTGACTCATCACAGTGTAAACAAGGAGCCCCTCATTCGTCCTGTAATGCAACGTGTGGAGTCTGTGAATGTGAAGAAGGCTACATCATGATGTACAATATGTGTTTTCAGGGTAATATGATTGTAATTGTATACATGTATCTAAATTAACTTATACTATAAGAATGAGAACGAACTAAAATGAAAGAAAGTATGCTTTAGTCTAATTAATTACACCACGTGTATGCTTAAACATTTAACAAGTTGTTGCTCTTGTATTCACTTTTTTTCTTTATTTCTCACAGGTAACCTTTCATTGGAAGATACCTGTGATATAAATGAGCAATGTAATGGAGCTTTCGAAGATTTATTTTGTTTACCTAACGGATCTACGAAAATATGTTCGCGTACAATGGTGCCGGAAATTAGTTCCTCTAGCAAACACGGTAAATCTCTTCGCGAATAATCAAATTGAATATTTATTTTGGTACTTTACACCTGGTTGTTTATGAGGATACAGTAACCTTGCTCAAAAGTCAAATAGAGCAATACATAAACAAAAATTGTATCAGGTTCCATGGAAGTGTGAGCATAAGTTACATAAGTTGGAACATAAGTTTATGCTTTCGACCAGTGTTCTTTATTTGCATCTTTTCAATGAATATTAACCCTATAATCAAATTAACAACAAACGTTATTAAATGTATCCTTCAGAATTGTACAATTAATCTGATTAGTTTAGAGCATGTCACAAGAGGTGAGTTAATTCGTGATGTCTCCCTAACGCGCAGGGTAACAACTGTTGTCGTCATTTTAATTAAAATGCAGTGGTCGAAGCGAGATAACTATTATTAGTACTGTTATAAAACATGTACAACTGCTGCATATACGGGGTAGGTGTTGACATATTTTGAAAGTCTCCCTCCGAAACAGTTTATAATTGTTTATTATTTACAATAACACTTATTTAAATTTTAGAGAAAACCAATGAGGACATCAGCTTATTAATTGGAATTGGAATAGGAGGAATTACTTTTGGTGTTCTTGCATGCGGAATGCTATACATTATTCTTATTTGGTGTAAGAAAAAGGCAGTCCATAACAGGTACCTCACTTTGACTAGTAAGGTTATTAGTAATTCGTTCAAATAAACACAAGAAAATTGCATAGTGTCTTTCTGATAAGGTCTCATGTGCAGTATTCTGAAAAAAAAAAATTTACTCAGCTTTACTATTAGATGTATGTTTTACTGTATTCTTCATTTAGACAAGTGAATGAAGACTCTAGAAATACTGGTGAAGACACTAAAGAAACAGGAAAAAACACGTTTAAGGTTTGTATAAAATTAAAATTATTGCTAGCGATAGTTTAAGATACTGAACACCACTATTCATGATTGACGTGTTTTTGATGATTTAAGGAAATATATATATCTAATATCTGAAATAGGTTTCCGGCGTAATATCCTTTGATAACCCATCCTGCGACCAGGAAAATATTATTCAAAGCCAAATTTATAACCATCTCAATGAAGACAAATGTGTGCCAGAAATTCCATCAGACTACGACCATGCCTGCTTTGATATTCAGGAAAGAGATACGTACAATCAGCTGGGATCATACAACACAAAGAACGTTATAGTTTCATCTGAATATGCTTCAATTTAGTAGATATATTTTATTCATTTGAATTGAGTGTTTTCTCAAATCACTCACATTGCTCGTATCCCCCAAATAAAACAAGAAATACCTCGCAAATCTTAACTGACATATTTGTGAGCAGCATCTTGAAAAGGAGCTTAAAAAAAGTTCTTGAAACAATTATTAAGACGTTAACTTTGTTCTTTTTTTATTAAGAGAGTCTTAATAATTTGTTTTATCTCATACGCTTGGATGATACAGGCCGTTGGATAAACCTATGCTTTATCCACGGGTAGATGTTCTATCAATAGCGCTTTCGGTGTTGACACGATCCCTCGCTTCGAGATTTTTATTTGATTTAAACTTTTATTTGTAAAAATGCTTGCCCTTATAAAATGAATGATAAAGAACAACAAAGTCGTTAAAAGCAAGTAAAAGACTCGTACATGTCAAAGAAGTGTCTTATTTTATCAAGGATACTTGAAGACGGATGTTAACCTCCCCCCTTCCATTCCTTTAAATTGTTCTCGGAGAAAGTAAAACGTTAACATAGCAGTTTAATTGTTGCTATGAGTTTCTTTAAACATCTTCAACAATTTTTTTTAATATATTTTACTACGTAATGTAGGTGTAATTATCATGGATCAACAATGAATCGGCCAAAGCCTTGCCTAACACGTTTTGTACTGCTATTGTCCAAATAGTTAATTTTCATGACCCCATAGTCCTTCCTACTTTCAGTCAGAAGTACCTTTGATTGAAAGCTCCAGAAATTGTCACACAATGTTTTCAAAGACGGAGATAGCAAAAATTCTAAATTTTGAACACGATCTACTTTCTTTCTAGGCATGTCAACATAAACGGTGCAAGGTCATCAAAGTTATACGTCATCAATTTGAATTAGCAATCATTCATGTAGTTTCGAAGGGAAGTCTCAAAGTTTTATTTAAACGAAGGTCATATGAGATAAATTGCGTTAAGTCTCATTGAAATGGTGTATATTAGCTCGGCAAGCCTCCCGAATAAATACACTGTTTCAACCCGTTTGATAAAGCCAATATCAAATCACACAATATAGATATCCTCTAATTATACAAATCGATAATGAACAGATTGTTTTGGGATAATAATAAGTGAACATAAAACTCTCCTCTCCACACGTGTCTTGAACCAAAATCTTCACGGTTTACACAAAACCCTTTATACCAAAATCCGCAAGGTTTACATTGAAGTTTGCAGCAAACACTTTACACATGTTTCTCAAACTTTTGTCTTATTTTGGTATTTCTATGTGAAATTCCATAGATCTAGACATTATTTAAATTGCTATAATATTATCTGAAGATTGAAGAATAAAAATTTTCGTTTGAACAAAAACTATACAAAAACCAAACAAGAGGCCCATGGGCCACATCGCTCACCTGAGAAGCTTTGACCATTCTGTTCTTTACCAGATTTCCCCCTTGTGATACATAATGCATCCCCACCCAACCCCACTGATCATAATTCAGACATTTTGAAATCTAAACTACCCCATGATCCTTCCATGTGCACATAAGTTTCAGCTTTTCTGGCCCAGTTTTCTTGAGAAGAAGATTTTCAAAGATTTTTCCTATATATTTCTATGTAAAACTTTGATTACCAACTGTGGCCCTGCCCTTCCCCCGGGGGTCATGATTTGTACAATGTAGAATCTACACTATACCAGGATTCTTCCTTATGAGTTTCAGCTTTTCTGACCTAGTGGTTCTTTAGAACAAGATTTTCAAAGATTTTTTCTATATACTTCTATTTCAAACTTTGATTCCCAATTGTGGCCCCACCCTTCCTCCGGGGGTCATGATTTGAACAATTTAGAATCTACACTACCCTAGGATGCTACCACATAAGTTTCATTTTTTCTGGCCCAGTGGTTCTTGAGAAGAAGATTTTTTAATGACCACACCCTATTTTTGTCTTTTCTTGATTATTTTCCCTTGTGAGGGGACTTGGCCCTTTATTTTAAAAATTTAAATTTCCCTTTACCCAAGGATACTTTGTACCAAGTTTGGTCAAAATTGGCCCAGTGGTTCTTGAGACGAAGTCGAAAATGTGAAAAGTTTACAGACGGACGGACGGACGACGGACAAAATGTGATCAGAAAAGCTCACTTGAGCCTTCGGCTCTGGTGAGCTAAAAACTGAACAAAAACTAAACTAAAGATTGAGATCTGCCGATGCCGCACTTACAAGAATCTCCATTCCAATGCTGAATAAGATTTTGAAACTGATTTACTGAGTATTACAAATGTATTTCTAATATTTTCTGGGAGCTCCTGCATATCTAAATGAAGGCATGCAGACCATATTTAGTAGTTCTACCATAGGTACCTGTAATGTATTACATATGTACTTTTCCTAAAATGATATTGCGTTTCTTAAAGGAGGTTGGTTCCTGTTGTCAGAAGTATTGAGAATTTTCGGCAATATACATTTTTAGAATCTAAACACATGGCTTATAAAACTTAAAAACAAAAAAAATTGGGGTTCATATGCTTCTTTTAAGACTACGCAGCGATTAGTACGACTTTTTACACTATAATTGCGTCTAACACAAAAATCAATTTTTAAAAGTTTTCATTTAAAATTTTTATCCAAATGATTTATTGGACCTAATCAGTTTTTTTTTTCATCTTAAATAGTCACATAAAAATAATGTGACAATAAAAATAGTTTCAGATTACTTCGCAAAATCAATATAATGACCTTGTTTGCACTAAAGATGTTATTTTTCTATTGTCAAAAGTTTAAAAAGCAATAAAATTATTTCAAGATAATGTCATTTAGATGAATATCATAAGAGTGCTTAAAATTATCTTGTAAATTATCTTGTATATTCAGAAAATGAAATAAAAAGAGGGTCTGTGATGTTACGATTTAGATATTACCAAAAAAATTCCAATTTTAAGCTTAAATTAGATTTTTTCAAGGACATCCACAATATATCTGATATATTTGCCAAATATGCTGTATATTTGCCATTTATTATGAAAGAGTTCAACATGTTCAGGAAAATTAATTTAATATGTAATTTAGGACCAGCATATAACATTTCTTTGCACAAAATTACACTTTGTACAAGCTGCATGTAAGAAAAGGTAATCTAAACGTAACAATGCTGAATAGATCTTGGGACAAAGATGAACTAAATCATAATACATGTTTTCACAAGACTAGTTTAGAATTATAACTTAAATGAAACATACACAAATTCTAAGGAAAAAGAAACATTATTATACTTTTTATACTCGAATGTCCATACTCATTCAGTTATGAATGCATAATTATGTATTTTAACACATTCTCTACGTTTATCATAAAAATTAACTATTTGCACAAGTACATATTATTACCCAATACATTTCTTCAAGCAAAAAATGATTGACAATCACTTTTATGAATCATCATGCTTATACCTTTTAGAAATATAGACTTCTTTAATCAAACAATATTTTGCATTTCCTTGTTGAAGTAAGATTCAATTAAATTAAGATGATGGTTTATTCTGGCTTAATATCTACTTTAAACATATGTATTTCAATCTAATCAGTAATTGAAATCAACCAAGAAAAACAAAATAAAAGAAATAGCTGCAGTCGTCTTAGCTCTCAATTCTAAAAAAACAAACAACTGTTCCATTTCCTACAGAAATATTAATAATTTTATGAAGCGTCTCTAATAAATGAAAATATATTATTAGATTTTTTATGTCTATAAATCATTAAAATACAATGCTTTACAATTAATTGCCTTCAGGAGAGATTATTCTCATAATCAATGCATTTAAAAATTACTTATTTTTTAACAGATTCAATATTACTTGGTGATAGTATCACCTAAATTGAGTTTTAATATTATATTATTGGAGCAAAGATGGTCAATTCTTTTTTTCTTTTCTCTTGTTAATAATAATTTAATAACAATATTGTTTGCAATAAGGTTTTGTTAAGTTTTATTTCAAAATATTAAAGGTTTTTCATGTTGCATTAAAATACAATATTGAATAAGGCGTATCAGATGACAAAGTTAATAACTAAGTTATTTATGTTCAGTAGAATTTGACTATGTTAACCCTTACTTATTTTTCAATTCAGTCACTTTAAAAACGTCTTTTAGTCTTCAATTGATTATGAAGTTTAATTGAATTCGTTGTTTTGTAGTAGTTTTTAGAAGCAGAAAAAAAATTTGCATACGCCACATTTCCGCGAAAAATTGATTCTTGTTAGCTACATTTCAAAGTAGATTTACATGTACAATTTTTCTTCTTGGTTGTTAAGTTATTTTCCTGCAGCCACAATACAGGTAAAATACTAAACTGCCGCGCGACTAGAATGAGACTGTCCGAAAAATATCACAGTGCACCAGGAAAAACACTTCTCTGAACTATGTTTATCTATCTAAAACTGCAAACTTGATGCGACATGATGGGAGAGTACATAGAACTGAAAACTTTTGAGCAGACATGGTGATGAATTATTTATAACTTCAAACTTGAGTACCTAGAGCTGATAACTTGAGCAGACTTGATTGGGGAGAACGTAGATTTGCAAACTTGAGCAGACATGATGGGGAGTACTTAGAACTGCAAACTTAAGGAGAGATGTTGAGGTAGTATCTAGAACTGCAGTTTTGAGCAAGCATTATGGGAGATTACCTAGAACTGCAATTTTGAGCAGACATTGAGGGAGATTATCTTGAACTGCAATGTTGAACAAACATTATGGGAGATTATCTAGAACTGCAATTTTGAGTAGAAAGTATGGTAGATTATCTAGAATGGCAATTTTGAGCTGACTTGATGGGGCAGTAATAAGAAATGAAAATTTGAGCAGAGATGTTGGGAGAGAATCATAACTTGTATATGCACATTCCTCTCTAGATGGCGATTTGTTTGTTGATTTTGAATTTATGTGTCTTCCAATGGTTAATGTTATACGTAAATGTAATGTACCTAAATATAGGGAGCAAGAATTGATAAATTGTATATGTATTAGACTAAATAAAAATGATATTTAAGTTGAAATGAAGATATTTTGATTGAATCTACTAAAATGTTACATTCATTGAATTAAAACATAGTTCAAAATAGACACATAGCATTTCATACATTTGAGCTATCGGACAGTCTTGACATAGCTATTGAAAACATGATTTGATAATAATATTTGGATTTCCCTATAGTTACAAAATGCAATTATTTGAACAAGAAAATTCTTCAAATTGAAAGGATATGCATATCATACATGTACTTGTTTTACATCGACTATATAATGACATGAAAACTTGTGAATCAAGTAAAAACAAATGATACATGTACATATATATTCAAATATTACGATTATGAATAATTCATAGTAAAAGATAAACAAGGTTCACTACATTTGAAAATTTTAACCATGGAGCTCGAGGAAGCTGGTCGAAAGCGAAATGTGATCGAGAGCACAAAAGCCTGTAAGGTTATTTAAAGCTCATTTAAATCAATGATTGATTTCACAAAATTTAGCAACTACAAAACAAAAAATCGAAATAACTCTCCAATATTTAAAAAAAAAAGTTTGTAAAAGGAATATGTCCGCCATTTTCGTTCGGAGAATCACTATAACTGCAGACCCTATATTAAGGGCAGGACTTATTCTCTATCGACACCAGTGTCGACAGACGTATTCTATACAGCACTGGATAGCGACAATGATGAAGTAATACTTCGTCTTACGCAGGATAGTAAGATATCAAAGAAACTTATAATTTAGAGTTATGACTTGTCAGTGTAGCATACAAACAGATACACACAACTGCAATAAAGTGTTAACAAAGGTATGGCAAGATATATAACCAGCACAAACAAGGGTCGCCATTCCACGCCGTTACCCGAAAACAATAAAGCAGTCAGGTGTGACGAATCTGAGGAGTAGACCCTAGGGTTGATGTATCGTAAATAATTAGATCGAAAATGGCGTATGCATATTTACGAGTTGTGATCAGCTTTAAGGTCGATATTCTGAGATTTGCAGATCAACAACACTGTTTGTTAACCACAGTCTGCTGCTTTCCTTCGATGTGCTTGCCTGTCGTAGTATAAATATATTTAACTACTCTGGGGCCGTGTAGGAAAAGAACTTATAAATTTTGGTTGAATATAAACTCAAGCATGATTAAAAATTATGTTTTAAATTGATAATGTAAAATTATCCCTCTACATTCCATTTAACAATGTCACATCATTTTCTGTTTAATGCAGTTTAGAATTTTAAAAGCAGAATTCAAATTTGATCTAGTCGAAAGTTCTTTTGTAAAACAGGCCCAATGCCATTAAAGGGGCTGGGTAGTTGTGAACACTTTAATACAATATTGTTCTCCTTAATTAGAAAAGTTCCATATATAGAAATACAAAAATATTCAAAATTTAAAACTAAATTGTTTGTTTTTTTGCTAAATGATAGTTGACAGCTTAAGATATACCTATAAAAATAATATGCATCTGATGGCTAATTAGTTGATTACCAACACCACCCCCACCGCCAAGATTAAACTCTTTGTGGAAAATTCTGGTCTAAGATCAAAAAATTTGGTATTTTGAATACAAATAACATATAAAAGTAACAAAAAAGCAACTATAAACATGATAAAAGAAACAAAACAAGCAAATATATAAAAATCCATACGTAAAAATGTACACAGATGATGCATAACATGAAGCTGAATCTCCTTTTCATCTCGCTGCCGATATTGGAAAATTATAGAAAATTCAGATCATGATGAGTAGCCATCAAGTTGTTTCTGCAATATCAATAAACATTTACATTACATTTATAATTGATCCATAAAAATATTGCGATCCTTTTCGATTTCTAAATATACCACTCACATAAATTAAAAGGCATATATTTTATACATCGACGAGGGTTGGCATTGAGAGAAAAAGTTCTATCAGTCTGTATATTTAAATTTGTCAATATTTATATAAGCTCATCTTGGATTAGACATAAAAGAATTTGCAGATGAGAAAATTGAAAGTCAGAACGGTGATCGCATTCAAGAAAGCGTGATATTTAAATAATAAGTCCGCGTTTTCGTGAATATTGCAGAATAACCTCCGAGGTCGTGAAATCCAAAGCCGAGGCGTTAGCAAAGCTTTTATATTTCAAACAACATTTCGAGACCAAGGAGGTTATTGTGCATCATTCACGACACCAAGGACTTTATTTCTTTTCTACTACATGAACTAGCAGCTCTAAAATACGACAGATCGTTACTCTATAGAGAAACGAGTAAAGTCACCATGCTGCGATAACGCTGTTCCATTTATTTGGCACCAGAGTGGAAATTTGTTGCAGGGGATTTGAGCTTTCGTGGTGCTAAAATTAGCCTTTTATTAATAATAAATCGTTTGTAGCTTATATAGATTAGTCTTTTGAATATACAATTACTAAAATCAGTTTCCTACTTTAAGGATAAATAACACAAACAAACTTTTTTCAGAAATCAGCATTATTTCTCATAGATTTACATTTAAATTGACAACCTAAATAATGTTTACCAAGTAGAGTGGGAGAATTTTATAAGATTTTGTCAAAAAAGTTAAAAAAAAATGTGTAAAATTTTTGTATGGAATTTTTGTTTGTGGTAAGTACCCTTAAAACTTAAAAATAGTCTATAAGTTTCTGTAGATATAATTTTTTTATATGGTATTTTTTCCTATTTATTTTGGCTGTTTCACAAAGTCAGTGAAATGCAAGGAGATTGGAGCCTCGCAATGGGAGATTACGAAATATAAAAAATATTCTGGATTTTTAAGCGTCATGATTTTCAAATCTAATTAGTATTTACTGATAAAGAAATGAAAAGTAACCCCTTTAAAAATTTCTTTACAATGCTTTTACCATTTTTTTCCGGCATGATTTTCGATTAAAACACAACAAATTCAGTCAAAAATTGCATGCATTAAATAGGAAAAAACAAAACAATTAAGGACAGATGATACAAACGAATTTTTTCTTTGAATAAGATTTAATATCATGTCATAAGTTTAGAAATGTGGATGGTTCTTTGAATTTTTTCTCCTAAGAACTGGAATATGAAAAAGACTTGGAAAATATTAGTAATATTTCAATGAAAAAACAAATATAGGCAAAACACATTCAGTAAAGGTTTAAAGGTGAAAATAAATTTCAGAATATGTTATCTTGACGCTAAAAGTGTGATATAAACCTTAGAAAAATAAACCAAACCAGGTGAATTTTATTAGGAAAAGTCAAAAGGTAAAAATCAGCCTATGTGATATTGCTATTTTTTTGTCATTTTGATCTTCCTCTTAAAATTCACCCGGCTTGGTATATTTTTCTAGGGTTTATATTACAGTTTTAGCGCCAAGATAACATATTCTGAAATTTATTTTCACCTGTAAACCTTTACTGAATGTGTTTGTCTATATTTGTATTTTTATTGAAATATTACTAATATTTTCCAAGTCTATTTCATTTCCCAGTTCTTCGGAGAAAAATTTGAAAGAACCATCCACTTTTCTAAACTTCTGACATGATATT
>PRKT01001952.1:30782-41301 GCA_003671525.1 Saccostrea glomerata | reverse complement strand
CCACGGGAAGATCTTCACTTCTGGAACTTCTGAAGAAACCGGATGGAGATACTACTTTCCGGATTGTGCGTATTAGATTTTTTTTTCTTTGCACAAAAATTGCACAAAGCAAATATATCGTACTTCAATTTTCCTAACACACTCCATATGTTTTATTGTAGCTGGTTTAAGAGGTTAATTTGATGTTATTTGATGTCTCAAAAATGCAGTATTGTTAAGATAATTAATTTATATATTTAACTATTTTGCATTAATAAAAATGATAAAACTTTTTTTCCAGATCAAATATATTTTGCAAATATAGTTTTTTAAATTTCTATTGATATAAGCTCTGCTCAGAATGTAAGTTTGCCCAATAATGAAGTAGAAACTATAATAATACATGAAGAGTGATATTGGATTGAACGCCGATTACACCCAAGAGTTCCTATTTTGACAAAGTTTCAGTTAATAAAAGCTATTTGTACAATAATAATTTCTTGTCATTCACTAAATTATAAAAAATATTATAACATTATAAAAAAAACACCCAATGCTTTTAATTTGCCCATGCAATCTTTTTTTCTAAATCGGTTTAAACGTTTAAATGACAAAGCTAAAGACAAAGTTGGTTTCTTTTTTTGCTAACAACCTGAAAATGATATTATCAAAACGTAATAGAAATATCACATGATATAATTTGTCAATATTTTTTTCTTTCAACTAGAGTGCATCTTTATCCTAATACCAATGATTGCTTTCGTCTCAATCTCGTATAAAATCGTCTAATAATGTCTTAAATGTGAATTTTGTTTTGTTTCAGTTCTTCCTTTCGATTGTAAGGAACTTCTTGATAATGGCTATAATAAATCAGGTGTGTACGATATTTACCCATACCGGACAAAGTCCATACCTGTCAAAGTTTACTGCGAAATGACGAAAATGGATGGGGGCTGGACGGTATGTAATTGAATTATTCAAAAGTTTAAAATAGGACATTTTGATTTATTGAGATGATTTTATAATAGTAATTTCAGTTAAGTGTGAAGAGTTTGCATTACGTCATCATTTATGATGACAACTGCGCTCAGGTAAATTGTATCCGCCTCCTAACCGCAAGCTTTACGACTTCTAATCCTTGATTGGTTGCTCGTGCAGCAGACTATTTCCCATGCTACCCATAGTCCTCTGCGTCTGCACTTTGATTTTGTAAAAACGAACTCTGGTGGAAGTTTGGACTATTACCGTCACCTCGATTCAGTACTTTCAGTACTTTGATTTAAATTGAGACAGACCACTGAGAGATAAGTTCATGTTACAAGGAGATTTCAACAACCTTTTAAAAGTCAGCATTCCGTGAACTTCATGGTCTTTGTAATGAATTTGTTAAAATATTACCTATCATGTCGTTTTTTGGTAGGCTTGTTACATACCAATTATTTGGCATTTGTTTTATACTGAATTTTGACTGCGGAATGTTTCGTCTACTTTACCAAAATACTTGCAGGGAAAACGATGGGTGTGACTGTTAAACAGAAAATGTTTACTCCAAATATGGCCATTCACAGCTTGTTTTTGCGACCTCTTGTATAGGCCTAAATTATTAAGAATAATATTTAAGTGAAAATGTCATTTATAGAAACTAACAAATGACTAAACTTCATTACATATTACATAAACCTTTATAAACATTAATTCACATGGATGCATCGTCTAGAACTGTGCATGCTACTGAACGTTGGAAGGTCAAACCGACTTCAATTTAAATTGTATTTATACGTATGTGCATTGTATAAAAATGTATTTTAAGAATTATTACACATTGTAGTAATTGTGATTGATTGATAGAGCCTTTGGTAAATGTACTTTTTCATTGAGGTAGTTGATGACGAAACAGCCCAGCTAATAGTATAATAGTAAAAACAAACACTAAAAAAGCTAGATATTAAAGCTAAAGCAAGTCATTGAGACTTTTTCATTTAAATTAAATTAAGGTAAATTATATCCAGCACAAAACAATTTCGTTTTCGTACATTTATGATAAATTAGAGAAATTTATTGTAGTTAATATTCATTACACATAAATCTTACAAATGCCCCCCACCATAACAACCTAATAAATCTATACAAAAGGCAAACTGGCAAAATACATGTACATCTTCTTTCTAAGGTAATCCAAAAACGAATCGATGGGTCCCTGAGCTTTGAAAGGAATTGGGAAGACTTTAAAAATGGTTTTGGTGATTCTCAGCAGAATGTTTGGATTGGTAAATATAAAACCCGGACTTTAATTTTTTCAAAAATTAGCCAATCATCTTTGTCAACTTTTTCAAATTTGAATGCGAATTGAATAATTGAATAAAAGGATGGGTCTAATTTTTTTAATTGTGTTCCTTTTTAAGCAGTGCAAAGATAGATTAATGAAAAACTTTAATTAATTTTAACAAATAGAAGAAAGATATGACATATTAAACGTGTTTATTTCAGCGACTTGATCGTACATGAATATTTATTGTTATTTTAATTTTCCTTGGGCTATATCTGCTTAACAGTAAATAGTAATGGAATACACTGAATTATTAATTTTGAATATACATTTATATAGGAAATGACGTCATCCATCAGTTAACAAAGGGAAAGAACTCGTCCCTTTATGTCTCCATCACTCTCCAAAATGGAACAACGCTGTATGAATTGTACAATGGATTCTCAGTATCCGATGAAGCAGGAAAATATCAACTCTTTCTTGCAGGACCTGCCACGGGGACTTTAGGTACGTGCTATGTACAACAAGGGAAAAAAGAAAAAAGAGGAGAGAAATATCTTTGAAAGACAGAGGAGAAAAAAAGATAAATTATGGTTGCATTCACGACTTAAATGTATTTTAAGGCAAATTTAGCATTAAAAACCACTTATATGTCTTTTCATTAAAGATATATTGTAGACCAAGCGTTCAAGTGTTCAAAACTTCAATTAAGCAAATAAAAAAGGTAATTCTCAGCTCACTTAGCAAATGGCGCTAAGGCAAATTCTAAGGTCTATGCAATGATTGATATGACAAGTTTTTGTCATTTGAAGGAATAATTTCCAATTAGATTGTTTTGTTTTTATTTGATACTGAAATTTTTACGGGAAAGTCTGCTCAATCATGATAATATTTAATTTGATTCGTATTATATTTTATACATTCTAAGGACCGACTCAGATTCCAACAGATATTAATTTGTAATATATTTATTTTGATAAGGAGGCTCATTACACCACTTTTTGATGACGTACTACACAAAAAAATAAACCTCCATTGTGTCGACCGGTTTCCTCTGGGGACGAATCGTACAGGTACCTCTATAATATGACCCTGACCTTTAAATGCTTTAAAAATAGATGAAACATGCGGTGTTATAAACTAAAACAGTGAAAACAAAGTAACGGATTCAATATGCATAAACCAAGAAGAATTGCTTTTAAGCAGACGAAAAAGAAAACAACAATCAACTCTTCGCCAAACAAGTAATGTCAATTTCATAGCAATGCAATGCAGCATGCAGTGAGCTCTATCAATGTTTGTATGGAGGAAATTCGAGTTAAAATCTACAAACTTGTTGAAATTAAAAAGTTATTTACTTGCACTATCTACTGTGTTGGTGTTAATTTATATATTTGCTTTATTGATTTAAATGTATACAATGGCAATTTAAAGCTTTGTTCTGAATTTTAAATGTAATGTCAAACGTTCCTTAGTGTTTTGAGTCTTGGGTAATTAGGAAAGATAACTCTTGAAAGTGGACTTTTCATACCAAATATTTTTTAAATTGGATTTTTCATTTCGTTTAAACATTATTCATTCAATTTGACACATGTAATTCATTGAAATACATTCCTTGTGTCTTCAGATTCATGAAAGTATTTAATTTTCAAGCTAAATTTAAAGACTTTATGAATTAAATTATAAATTAAAGAGTTGTCCTTCCTGGCTGAGGGTCGGAGTCCCTTAAATCGGCACTTAAAAAGTGTCAGGCCTATTGGCCTTTGACATATTTAAACTGACAACCTTAATCTATATTTTGTTTACTACTTTGTTTACGAACAAAATCCCTGCTATATATAATAGTTTACCATTATATTTAAACGTCCCATGCTTGTTTTCAGAAAGTTTCAAATAGGGTTTTTCTAAATGGAATATGAATGAACCTGTACAGAAATATTGATCTCATTCCATTTTTATAACCTGCCTTAATAAATCAGTGAAAATCTTTCGCTGTCAAACTAACCGTTCTGTTCTACACACGGAATTTTTGCGGGAATCTCCGGCGCTCCATCTTGCGGGAACCAGTGTCGTTTCTGAGTTCCAGACATAACTCACAGCGCTGGTGTCCCTTAAAAAGACCTCTGTTTTGACCCGAATCGCGAAATATGCATTATTGCTCAATAAGAATTTGATCAATAATTTTCTCAATGGCGAACAGGTTTTTAAATCCCCGTTCCCTTTAACTTTCCCGTTTGTAAATACACATGTTCACGCTGATTAGGCGAAACGATAAGAAGATATGAAAGTATGGAAATTATCGAGCTTTTATTTCGTGGACAATATATATTTCATTATTTACAATCCTTGCTTTTTCCTAGCTTTCTTTCAAAATTAATTAATTTTTTTTTTCATTTTTTGAACCATTAAACCCCAGTTTTTATTAATACCGCAGTCTCTTCACAAGAAATTGTTCTCAGGTATTATTTTTCTCAATATTTCGTGTAGTTTGTACAAGCAATACATTAATTCCCTGTGTTTAGTGCGCTGCATTAAACTTCCACAAGCATTCCTGCGTTCCTTAGAGTTTTGATTGTCATTTAAAGTTTGTCAAATCATTATTTGATAGATATCAAATCTACCTGTAATGATTGAGATGTCGATGATACCCTATATAATACCGGAATTAATGTCGCTCAATAGGGCTTTTATTGACAGAATTTTGACAATTTTTCAATATTTCAGGTTTCGGTTCGTTTATTCTCTTGTTCTACAGTGATTATGTGTATCACTAAAGCACGATTGTACTTTTTTAAAGAGGCCCTATGAAGTTTAACATCCTTTCTTTGTTTATTCAGTCTCTAAAGGAATTGCTAATCAGACTCTGTGTTTGCCTCAGAGAAGGCAACTTCAGAAGTTTTATCATAGACAAATGTATCACAACAGCTTTTCAAATCGGGAAAATAGTACAAATCTTTACCCGCAATTTAAATACCCCAAGTTCCCCTGGCCTAGATCAAATTTCATGTTTGGGGCCAGAAAAGATTGAAGTATATACCAAAAAACCGGACAGTACAAGTATACGATCGGTGTATCATCCCTGGTTCTGAATCAGCGAATTTACCGGTAAGTGTGTCAAATTGTACAGAGAGTATTGATTTAGTGCAACATTACTTGCAATTTCGGTGAATATTTCATGAATTTAGGTGTTTATTAGATGCTTTAAAACAATGATACTATATTTTTACAAAATGCCATCGTGTTGATTTAGTTTTAATGTATTAAACAGCTGATCGATACCTTTTATCCGCTTGGGCATCTTTAGTAAGACCTGAATTAGTGACGATTTTCATTCGCCAGGACATTTATAATACTGAAGTTGGTAATTTTTTATTAGTTGATTGGAAACTGTTGAAATGCCTTGGAAGTGGGGGAAAATCAGCGACCTTGACCTTGAGTTGGAGGTCAAGCGTTGTTACCAGTCGTTACTTGATGCACAGGAAACCAACGACAACTGCGCTAGAACGCACGAAAACGTTGGAAGGGTAATGGAAGGAAAAATAGATCAGGAGAATTCCTTTCCCGGAAAATGGCGCTTTTCAAAACCCAGTACGTAAGCCAGTTACATAAATTGGTATCTTCATATTCTTATTCTATCTTTTCATTATTATATTTCATTATTTGTTTAATTTTTTTAGGAGAAATTTATACAGACAGTGAGAAAATGGAGGAGAAATATTTCACTAACTTTGAGATACCTAAATTTGAAAAACCTTTCAGTGTTTCCTCTACATATCCAAAAACTACGTTTATGAAATCCAAGTTTTTAGTTCCTAAGACAGTTCCATCTTACGATGAAGTCGAAGTCCCATCATTCACCAAAAGATCGATACACAACGGAGACTTGGACAGCGAAACTTCTTACATTCTCCCCTCAGTAAAACTGGAGGAAGAAAGGTCAATATTTAGTAGTAGCTCCACAATCCCCGAAACCACACTAACAGATGAAATATTCCGACACGGGGAGGACGTGAATTTTGCCGACATTGAGGGCAAGACAGGACTTCATCATGCCGCCAGGCGCGGACAGATCCTGACGGTGCAACAGCTGATAAAAGATGGCGCCATGGTTAACGCGGTGGACGAATCCGGTAAGTCGCCTCTCATTTACGCGGTGGAAAACGGCTTCACCGCGGTGGCCAAAGAATTAATCGAACACGGCGCTTATGTAAACCAGAAAGATCAAGACAGAGAAACGGCACTGAAGCTTGCCACACTTAGCGGAAAGAAATACTTGGTGAGTGTCCTTTTAAAGCACCGTGCATCGGTTTATATTCTGGATAAAGACATGAAAGCAGCTCTACACTATGCAGTGGAGAAGAATTTCCCGGATATCGTGGAACTGTTGGTTGAATTCGGAGCACCTGTCAATCAAAGTGACGGACAGCAACGGAAGCCTCTGCATTATGCCGCGGAGAAAGGTTTTATATCAATTGTGGAACTACTACTAATGAAGGGCGCTTCCATCGACAGCATGGACCGAGACTTGCGAACTCCATTATTCCTTGCCGTAGAAAAGGGACTTGAAATTATGACAAACATCCTGATATCAAAGGGGGCCAACGTGACTGCCGCAAACCGGCGACGCCAGACACCGTTACATATTGCCGCAGTAAACGGATTCAGTGGCATTGCTCTCGAACTCATGACAAACCGAGCCGGGGTCAATAGTCAGGATGACCTAGGACGGACACCTGTATTCTATGCCGTCCAAAATCGAGATGTTAACATGCTAAATTCGCTTATACGACACGGTGTGCAGATGGATAGCTGCGATACGGCGGGAAAAAGTCTCTTGCGATATGCCATTGAAACTCATAGTGAAGCCCTCATTTACATAGTGGCCAGAGCAGAAATGGACCAGTGTACACTTAAGCGCCATGTTTATCATCGTCAGCTTTTGACTGCCGTTGAAGAAAAGTGCGACTTCTTGGGGAAGACGGTATGGAACTACGTCATCGATCAATGTACACGCCACTGTGCTGACGAAGTGGAAAACCGGCAGACGACGGCCACGGTTAATGTTCTACTGGAAGCCACGTGTACAGCCTTCTCACGTGCAAACAAGCACATGATTCTAAAAGCAGAACCGCATCTGAGAAATGATAAAGCTGAGAGCCCGTATATTGTGGCACACGTGATCACATTGCCGCCAAAAAGACCTCTGACATTTATGGGATTGTCGATTGTCTACAAAGTTTCGGATTTAAGGGAAACCTCGCTTTCAAGTTCCTTCAGCAAACCAAAGTAAAATGAGAACTGATTAAGAAAGTCTACATCAATCTAGAATTAACAATGAAATACATGTTACATTTATTATGTTTTACTGTTTTGCAATGTGTATGGGTTTATTTTTATAAAGTTTTTTTTTCATATACTCTCCTTCATTCATATGATGACAATTTGTTCTTATTCACTTTCATCGATGAAACCAAATAACAGTATTTTGCACCTCTGGAGATTTATTCGCGAGTCAATCTATAAACATTTGCATGAAGCACAGACCCCTGGACATTCTGGAAGTGGGAATCAGGTGGTTAGAAGTAATAAGCATCCCCTGTAAAAAGATCGCAGCAGCTGTGCCAGGTATTTCCTGCTACCATTAACATTTCCCTTGCACCTATGGTCTATGAGCAAATTTACTCTTAATCCCTCTTACTGTCATAAGGATAATATATACCGGTAGGCTCTTCCCATAGGATGCCTTATGGGTCATACATGTACATATGACTCATCAAAAATATTTCGTATGAAGTTTTGATATTTTCAAGGCTTAGAGCCAAATGTATCTGTGTTAAATAAAATCCTTTGTTAGGAAGTGGGTAAAAACAACCAGTGGTAAAATAATGCTGGGTAAGAAAGTATTAGGCACATGCATGTACATGTATCTGCTTCTTATTATACTTCACATATTATACTTGACATGGGATGCTTCAGTATCCAATGCTGAAAGATTAGGAGTTTAAGGAAATTCTCATCCCTTTTGAGATAAGGAAGTGACAGTTTATGTACAAACTTAAGAATGATAAAGAAGATGTGCAGATTTATTTAAACATTTATTCTGAAATAAAAAGTTCTAGTTGAACAAAACAAACAGCATTATACACTAAGAACTACTTCATAACAAAAGTCAACTCGAACCAGAAAGGTTTGGACACACAACTAAAATTCTGATTTGACAAATTTGTCCGTATTGTTGAGAGTATACACAAAGAAAATAAAAACACCGGTAAGAAGAAATGTATCAATAGATGGAAGCTACTACATCAAGTTTGACGAATTTGCAACTCAAATCATACTTTACAAAATTTACATTTTAATTTGTTTATCTAAATATAATTATGAATATTTAAAAATTTCCAGCACCACACGAAGAATTTGCAACACAAACTCAAAGATTTTGCATGTATATGCTGAACACTATGCATTTGAAAAAAAAAATTGAGCGAGACTTAAAATTAAACTAATTACTTCTTTGATTACTATCAATATCGTAAGTGATTAAAAGTGAACAATATTTATTGCAGAAGTTAATTAAGTTATAAATAAATATCATAAACTTAATTCAGTTTCCTAATCAAGATGGCCGACAGAGGAAGTTTTACAAAATTCAGAAGACTCCAATAAAAATCATTCTATGTATAAAAATTTTTCATATGACTTATTTCAAAAATAAAATGTTAACCAAGATTGCAATAAAATAAATAGGATTAATGCCACATGTACATATACTTAAATATCAAGTTTTTCTACTGATGACAAATGTTTATCCCAACAGACCATTTTCCCCCTCCATCCATGAAAATTTGATCATCACAGAAATGATTTATCTTACAGAATACCTATCAAGTAAAAATTCATATTTCAGAGAAAAAAACAAATAAAACATAAACATTAAAATTACTGGTAACAAACTCTATAAAGATAGCAGGTAAAAAGAAAGTTTTAAATCCTTTGTTATAAAAAGGATATAGATAAAATCAAGCATTTCTAAAAATAAATTTTTCATCTTATAGTTTGTACTTTAAATTCTACACACAGATAGTTCTAAATTCTATTCCACTAAACACAATGACACAATATCACTCTCTTGTATAAAAGAATAAAATGGCCCATTATTCTTATTCACTATGAAAAGGATAGTACTACATAAGGTTTTGAACACACAAGAACATCAACAACAGAAAACAAGCAAAGGCACAAGACAGGTACATGTAAGAGGATTTACTTCAGTTTGAAGAAAAGTTATTCAGCTTAGAGCAGCAAGATACAAAAATATTCACTATGAAGCAAAGACTAATAAATAATGGAGAAACTCTCTTGTAACAATGATCTCTAATATCACAAAACAAGATAAAAATTTCAAGGACATGACACGAGTGTGAAATTGCATTGAACATGTGCACCCTGGTCAGTGATGCGTGGAATTCTTTTTGGTCAACATTGAATTTCTCCTGGTCAGTCAAGTGTGAATTCCTCAGCCAATTAGAATCCTAAATTGTTTCTATGACAACATTTCCCTCATTTCATTCATGGATTCCACAATAGCATCTCCCAGTTTAGCAGATGAGGTTTTTTCACAATTTCGGTGTGACGTCACATGGAATTTTACTAAAGAAATAGAATATAGAATGCAATTAAAGAAATACTTTTTTGCTGATACAGTAGCTAACATAAGTAAGGTATTTCTTAGTTGTTAGAAATTATGAGCAATGCAATAACAATGCTTGTAACAGAATCAGACAGTGCTTGAGACAGATTAGAAGGCCGCTGTAATATATGTGTCATGGTGTGTAAACCTGAATTTGTTCATATGTTTAGATGTCTTAGATCAGAAAATTGTATTCCATGGAAGAGACCAATTATCAACCTTCCTCTGACTGTTTAAAGCAGGCTATAAGAGTGCTCTGTTTTCTCAAACACTCTTTACTAGCTTTACTATATGCATGCATGATCATGTACAACACACCACATTTACCTGGATCTACATCTAGATTTCCCCCTCCAAACATACAATATATCAAGAGACTCTCCCCCATACAAAATACTCCTGCCCTCACCACAACCACCAAGTTTAAATCATAATTTCTGACAACTGATCACTGATAGTATTCTTCTCTATTAAAAGGCAGGTATGAGAAGCTATACCCCTCAGACTCCAAGGCTAGAAAATCTCACCACACTCTAAATATTCAGAACCCCTGAACTCCCCCCCCCCCCCCCCCCCCCCCCCCC